>JAOTJB010042598.1:0-35827 GCA_027123815.1 Erythroxylum minutifolium
ATACACAAAACCCAAATCAATTAACATAGGATAGCACAATCAATTTCTAATGAGAGAAAGAAATAACAGAAACAAAGAAATACACTTATCCCGAGTCGTCAGTGTTAATGTTGCCTCCGAATCGGTATTGAGATGTCTAGCCTTTCATAGGTTTCTTCCAAGAAAATGCTTCAGCCCACAGTGAATAACCCCAACGAAAGCCCTCAGTAGCTCTTCTTCACTATGCCTTCCCTCTATTCCACGCTACTGCTCTCTTCTTTATTTGGTACTGCTAATCTAATGTGACAAATAAACATAGTTAGCCACGCATATTATTCACTCTTCATTTAAAAACCTTTGTTACTTCCACTGAAAACGTTTGTATTTTACAAATTTTGTCTGCGTGAAATGCATATGTAGTCTGCATTCAAGCATAACGTCTATGTGAAATGCAGACGTGAGACATCTCCTAGCTGCTACGTCGTTTACCCTAATTCCCCTTTGCTTACGCACTGTGTTTTGCTCCTAACTTCCTCCTTATGCTACTGTATGGATTATCACTTTAATGTATGTGGTGCTTGATTATAGACTGCTAGAGTTTTAATCATCTCCATATGATTAACACAATTACATCAGTCCATTAAGCTAAAAAAATAGCTTAACTTAAGGCCAATTTTATAGTAAAATTCATAATAAATCATTTTAGGTTTTAACTAATAAAATATGAATAATCATGCCCAAATGTGTAATAAAAATAATTATATGGACCAAGTTTAGGAGGATAAAAGATTTAATATGTTATACTTATCATTAACCCTTTGAACTTCTCTCCCTTCTTTGTTCAATCACAATGCCATCCCTGTTCTAGACACTTAACCAAATAGCTACCTCCATAACTCACTCTAGCCCCCTAAGCCTATTGATCCAAACTCTCCTCCTATAAGCCTTTATTAACTAAAATATCAAATTACTCCTTCTTAACCAATTTCCAAGTCTTATGGCTTTAGATTTTAGGGTAATCCTCCTCTTTGGATGAGCTCCACTATCGACTTTTAAAGCTAATAGATAGGAACTATATAGTAGGTCCCTTTTTAGACATATTTAAAGAAAGAGCATCAAAATGGCCATATAATTTGGTAGACATTGTTATAGATAAAGGCCAAACTTTCCCATTGCTGAAATCTTAGGCTTATTATCACTAGAAGAATCTGCGTCTAGAGGAATTTCTGAATAATGAAGACATTCTTTGCTTGTTCAAATTTGATTCTAAATCTAATATTTAGAAGATATTAAAAGTAAGTCTTTGGCTTTATAACAACAATCCTTTATTCCTTAATAAATGAAAGCTAGGTATCTAATTAGAGCGTTTGATGCAACAACATATCCTCTTATGGATTAACATACACAAGATTCCCTTGGGCCTAAGTTACTTGGCAAGCTATGTAGGGAAACACATATGTATGTATGAGGACATGATAGGCATGAAGCATATGAACTATGTAACGATTTGTATAATGGCCGAGGTTCATCAAAAGCTATCATAGACGATTCCTCCATTAAGGCTTGCGAAAAATGATAAGCTTATTGAAGATTAAGTCTTAGCAACTTAACAATTGAGGGATGGCCTTCCTCACTAAGGTAGAAGAAGGAAACTAGGAGGTAAAAGGTATTTGAAATGTGACTATTATGAACTAATGATTATGTTAACCCAGAGAAAAAGAAACTTTAGGAAAAATGCCTGCCTATAATTATAACAATCTTGTAGATTGTATGAAAACTTTCCCTGCAAAAATGGATAAGGATGTTAACACACAATTGAAAGGATCTAAAATAGTGGTAGAACAATATGCAAATGAAGCTCAAATAGTGTTAAATGAGGAGACAAGTAAGGATGAAAATTCACTTTCTCTAACTACCAATGAAATATTTGAGTTGAGGAATGTTCCATTTGAACAATAAGGGGAAATTAATTTAGGTAATGACTTTAAATTAGCTGCTAGGAGTAAGTTAAATAGGAAAAATAGTACTAAATGCTTTAAAGCCTCTTCTTTATGATAATGTTTATCATTTCATAGAATGTTAGAGGGCTTAATAACTCTAATAAATAATAAACAGTTTGTGACTACTTGAAGAATATTAAAACATTTTTGTTAGTTTTCTAAAACCTAAGCTTAAAGCAGAGAATCTAAAAAAGCTATAGTTTCTAAATAAAAAAAGTTTAATCATCTCCATTCACTAAATGCTTCATTATAATAGAACAATTACAACATTTGATCTTGATAGAATTGAGGGTTTATAAACTATAATGACTTAATAAATCATATATCTCTAATTAAGAATCTTGAAGGAGAATATCAAATTACATGGCGCTTTTATTTATGCTTTGAACTTTGCTTTCTGGAGGAATTCTCTATAGGATAAGTTGAAATAAGATCATGACAATATAGATGCTTAATGGGTAATTCTTATGTATTTCAACAACATACTTTATCTCTTTAAAGCTGAGGGGAATATTTGTTTGAGGAATATGAATGATAATTCCATAAATTAAGTAGAGTTTAATGATCTCAATGTTAAAGGAAATTTCTTCATATAAAGTATTAAATAAAGTGGAAAATGATTTATAAGAAAAAATGTCGCTATATTATGATGAAAAATCACTACTTATCTATGTTCCTATAGAGTAAGTCCTCATTGAATTATTAACTTTCTTTTAGACCATAACCCTATTAAAGTACACAACCTGACCTTGGTATGTTAGACGAAAACTCCTATTCACTTAAATAACTTTTTAGTTTAAGTAGAAGGGTTTAAAGAACTTTTAAAAAGGGTTTAAGTTTTGAATTCCAAGGACATAATTCCTATATCTTTTTTAGAAAAATTCAAATGGTGAAAGAGGCACTTAAGATTCTCAACCATAAGAGTTTCAAAAATGCTCAATAGGTGGTCATTGATACCAAAGACAAGATGATTCAAGCTCAAAACAATTTACAACATACACTTAATGATGTAACCAAATATGATAAGAAAAAATAACATTACATAATTATATTTATGCTTTGGAAGAAAATTGTTTTATCTTAAAGTACAGATCAAGAATATACTAGCTTAAAGATGGTGACATGAACTCCATTTTTCCCCATAACTCACTTCTTTTAAGGAAAAACTACTAATAAGATTGCATCATTGATTAAAGAAAGTAGACAGATTCCATAACTTAAGATGCATCACTAATTAAAGAAAGCAGACAAATGACAATAACTCAAGTTGGGATCCTTAGGAAACACATACATACTTCAAAAACTTACTGTGAATTTTATTTAATAATTGTTCTTTTATGTAGGAATTAAAAACCCCTCACAAAGGGGCATATTAAAGAGATAGAACTTGCTAAATTACTCAACCCTTAATGCTGACGATGTGAAAAAATCTTTATTTTCTCTTAATCTTGACTAAACTCTAAGACCTAATGGTCTCAATGCTTACTTCTTCTAAAAGACATGGAGTCACACCAAGCACTTTGTTATTAATGTTATACCTAAATTCTTTAATAAGGGATGGATGTTAAATGAAATTAATAAGACCTTTATAATCCTCATTCTAAATATTCTAGATCTAACATCCTAGAAGGACTTCAAAACTATGTCTTATTATAGCACTATTTACATGATCACCCAAAACTCCTTACATCTAGGCTCAAGGAAGAATTAATACTACTCATTAATACATCACAAGGATCTTTTATTTAACGAAGACAAATTGGAGGTAACATCTTGCTAGCTCAGGAACTTTTTAAGAACTACGGTAGGTACCATTCATTTAATATTCATGCAATCAAAATTGATTTTCACACAGCTTTTGACTTCATCAATTAGAAATTTATATTGCATAACTTAAAGGTATTTGGCTTTCCAACATTGCTTAAATTGAGAAATTCATTATATCAGTCTCCTTTGGTATCTTGGTGAATGGAGAACCAACTAAATTAATCAATGGTGCTAAATGATTAAGGTAAAGAGACTCAATTTCTCCATATTTGTTCACCTTAAGTGTTGAAATTCTCATTAGGCTGAAATGGTGTGCTATTATTCTAATATATATATATATATATATATATATATATATATTTCAAGGTTCACTTCTCCTATGTAGAGTTGAACCCAATTCAATAACAACCCTAATGATAATGAATGCACATTTAAGAAGATTTCAAGCCTTTTTTTATCAACAAAGATAAGAGTTACATCTTCATCTCAACAAGAGTTGCTTATTTCTCAAGTTGTTTATTAAATTTAGTAAGCATTAAGATCATGAAGCCTCTTTTTACTTATTTAGAGTGCCTATTATCTCTAAATGAACAATATATAGGGAGTTCCTACCTCTAATTGAAAGGATAGTAAGAAGAATAAGAAAGAGGTGAAACAAAAGTCTCTTCTTTGTATGTAGAATCTAACTTATCAATTCAATTCCTAATAATTAGGACGTATATTGGCCCTTATATATTATGCTTCCTAAGAGCCTAAACAAAACAATAGAGAAGATGATGAGACAATTTTTATGGTCTAGAGACCTTTATAGGAAAGCAAGCTAAAGTGAAATGGAATGAAGGATGCTTGCCTAAGGATGAGAGGTGATTAAGAATCATTCCCATTAGGACCAAAAATAATATTTTTGATGATAAAGATGATTTAAGGAATATTAACTAATAAATAAGGATTATGCGTAAAATGGATTCATATATAATACCTAAGAAAAAAGAGCTTTCATATTATTATGCCAAAAACAAATAACTCATGGACCATGGTTTATATTTTTATGCTGAAAGAGTTGGTAAGAATGGAAATCAAGTCTAAATTAGGTGATGGATCTTCCATTTCTTTCTGTTTTAATAACTAATGCAAATTGGGACCTTAATCAAAGTTTATGAATTCACTAGTCTAAGAACCTTGATACCAGTAGGAGCAAAGATGAAGGAATCTATAGAGGTCAATCCAGGCGTATAAGATGGAAAGTCTTAGAGGATATCAGTATAATGCTAACGTTATTCAAAGATATCTTATACTATAACCTCAATGCTAGTCGAAAGGATTTAACTCTTTAGATGAGGAATGAAGTAATATATACAAATAGATTGTGGCACTAACTAATCAGGACTCAAATTCTAATAATTAAATGGTACAAAATTCTATGCTTCAAGTAAGTCTTTCGAAAAGTCTCATTTATCCTTTGGATTACTACTAAGATGAGATTAACCACATTAGATAGGGTGAGAGGTATCATCGACCTATCAAACTTATATACTTTCTATAAGTAGGACCCTAAGATCATCAATCACTTATTCATTTACTATGATATCTCATCTTTTTTATGGTTGAGAATACATTAAAAATGAAACTTCTCAAACCCGCTGTTGAATTGGTCATATTAGTTGGATCAATTAAATATAGATGACATGATAAAGGGATGGTTTAATCTATAAAATTACATTTGGGAGCATAATTTATGCCATTTGGAAGGAAAAAAAGATGAGATTTTTTTAAAGCAAGGTTCTACCATGCCATTTGACATTGTGTGTCAAGAGCATTGCAAAATTTTACCTAACTTTGTACACAAAAAACTTGTAGATATGGTGAGTGGGGATTGTATCCACAGGGAATGTTTGGTAATTCTCGTAATGAAAATAATTGATGCAAAGGAAATATAAAAGGGGTTTTGGATTTTTAAATAATTGAGAAACTACAATAAAATTAAACTGATGAAAAAGATTATAGAAAAACAAACGAAAATGATAAAAGTGTCAAATGTGTATAAAGTCCAGTTCTAGAATCAATCTTATCCTAGACACGATTAAATATATCCCATCATTCTAGTGTTTTTACACCTCTCCTCGAACTGTTGATCATGGACTACTAATACATTATGCTAATCTCGATTTTCCCTTAGGTTGTGTTTAATTAAGAGAGTTAATTAAACCTGGCCATTGAATAACCTAGGATATGACCTATAGATTTAATTTGGTAGCCATATTACGAAGTAAAAAACGGATCAATATAGGCAATAACGTTACATGTTTAGATTATCTAACTTAAATTACGTTGTTCCTAATGATTCAATATTATTAGAGGCCACTAACAATCATCAAATATAATGATTATGAATTATATTCAACATTCTAGTAATAGGTTTGTAATAGAATAATCCAAATAACGTATAAAGATTATCTTCACAAAACCCGATTTAATCAACAGAAACAACCATAACAATTCGAAAAGAGAGATTCAACATTAACAAGATGAGATAAGCTTAACCATGACTCAGGCATCAATTTCGCCTTCGAACTAGTGACAGCATGTTAGCCTTCCATCTTCTCCATTAATCTCTAAGAATCAGCCTCTATAGCCTCCATTCTTATTGAAAAATGAACAAAAATTGACAAAGAAGCTATTGTCCACACTGCTCTCCTTGTTGTAGCTATCTCGATTGTCCCTTTTTGTCTTATAGCAATTTATCTTCAAGAAGAATGGCAAATCTCTCCTTTCTCCATCTTAGAAACTGAAGAAAAATTGATGATAGGGTGTTATCCGCAGCTGTATCCTTTGTTCCCTTCTCTTTTGGTTATTCTCTTTATAAACCATATGGTGATGAATGATGCCTCTATAGCTGTCACGTTATTCCATCTTAAAAACCCCAAATAAATTGATTCTAAATGACGTCTTGGAGGCCTCTCCACTGATGGTTTTTTTTTTACATTATTCCCCCTCCTCTTTGTTGTCACAAATTAAGATGATTTTATGATGAATTTCTTCTAAGTGTTGTCTTTGTTATTCCTTATCCAACTGCCACTTAGACACCTCATATATTCCAAAAGCTAGGTTTTAAATGGAATGGGATAGGTGGCTCTCTCCACTACTGTTGCATTATCCCATTCCCTACCTCCCCCCATACATTTCCTTTATACCTTAAAAACTAGCTTAAAAAAAAGAGATGGCTAGCCTTAAAATGAGACAACTGTCTATAAAAATAATGTTGGTCCTTGTATGGGGTGTCTCTTAGTAGGTTAAAATAAGGCTTGTTTTTCATGTTCTATTTTTATGCTCTATCTTGTCTTTTCTTCTTTTAATCTTTTCTTCTTCTTACTCCATGAAGACAATAGATTATGAACATTAAGAAGATGACTCAATAAGTATGCTTTCAGGTCACTTTAGCTTTTTCACTTCCGAAATGTACCTAAAATCAAACATGAGCTAGAATGAGTATCCTAAGAATTTTAAGGCATTAATCACTAAGTGTAATAGATTAAATGTATCAAAAATTAAGCACATACCACCATCAACTCACTAAAAAACATATAGGATTGATTAATGAGCAAATCATAACTCACAACATTCATCGAATTTGTAAAAAAAAATATAGTTATTAGTTGGGGAATTTCCACACTTTGGTTGAAACATATCACATGAAGATGATGTTATGTTGTCCAAAATATATGAAACATGTTTCATAGTTTATGGTTTTTGAATTAACGCAAATAAGAGTGACATAGTGGCAATACTGGTATTTTTTGGCTTATTTACTTACAAATATTAACTTTATCATAATCAATCCTACATTTTAGGAATGACTAAAACTAACTATATATTTAATCTAGTGAGAGAGTATGGCGTTGCACTATCTTTTGAACCTATCTTGTAACTATATATGAGCACTTTTATTCGTCCAACCTATATTAAACCTTTTTTAAAATAAATCCTCTTTTTTATATTAAAGTGATAATTATCAGATTACTTGATATGAAATTGTAACTATAAGATATATTTATTGTTATTAACTAAAATAATGGCAAGACATTGATATACCTTATTTCAAAACACTAAAAAAATTTAGATTGATTATGATTTTAACAATGTTCATATAGATTTTGAAATAAGATATTATCTTAATAATACCCATTATTTTGTTCAACTTATCATCACTATATTTAATTTTTTAAAAATTGAACCATATATTTAAGTTCCAAAAGGAATAGGCCAAGTTTTTACAAAAGTTATATAACATATGAGCCTTAAACTTATTTGTAAAATACTAGTATTTGAGCAAAAGTTATTAGTGACTATTAGTGCATAGCTTCTAACAACTCCATGATCTAGAGTACAAAAGTTATTTCATTACCTTTTGAACCCTAGAGATAAAATCTATGCTACTCAATAATATAGGACCCTTAACCTTAGGTTTTTATCTAACTTAGCTAAAGAAAAGTTCAATACATAAGTCTACAATTCCTTGAGTGACTTCAAGAGATTCCCTAATAACGTGCATTAAGTTTTCTAATTACTCAGTACTAATGAATTGTGAGGGATATTACAACTTCTAGCCATTTCTATACTTATACGAGTTTTGAGATTTGATGAGCACCATTTGCTTGGTCCAAGAAAATGTCCCACATAGCTAGTATTGAGTTCCAATGCTTTTGTTTCCAAAACTCCTCTCATTATGGAGAAGATAATAATGACCCTCTCATTATGGAGAAGATAATAATGACTTGTTTTTCTCCTCCTTCTCACTATCCTTACACCTTCTTATGGTTGTCTTAGCTTCTTCCTTCGATCTTTAATGCCTCCTCATTATTGCTTACACACTTTGCTTTACCACTGTTCACTACCCTTTTTGTCTTTATCCTCAACTTTGGCTCACTCACCCTATTATTTGGTCTGAACAAGGTTCTTTCCATTTAAGGTAACTTGCCTCTATTTTACTTTTACCGCTTTGCTTCAAATCCTGACAGTTTACCGTTAAAGGCAAAATATTAGTTGATATCCAACTGCTCTTCCTACTCCAGAAGTAGCTTCATTGTCACAGCAAGTGTATAAAGATTTCCCTACTTTTCCCTCTCAGCTGACTAAACCTAACATTTTGCCCCTTACTCAGAAATTGGAGAAACCTTCTTAAATAAGAGTTGTAGGAGATTTAGAAAGCTTTGGCAAGCTACACTTAATTTCATAGAATAAGGACGGACCTGTCTCTCCTTTACCTGATTTGTTGTTAAATGGATTGACCAAAGGGAAGGTTGCTTTGGTTGGTTACTTCTTAGATGACAGAATGGTCTTTTTAAGTATCCAACATTTGATAAACCTAAACTAGAAGAGACGGGGACTAGAAAACACCACGATCATTAAAGATGATCTTTTAATATTTCACTTTTCCTCTAAAGAAATATCACAAAAGATTATAGATTTTTGTTCCTAGCATATAAAAGAAAAACATATTTTCTTAAGGAAATAGATAATATGATTCATATTAGATAGGTCATAAATAAAATCCTTAACCATTTGGGTTAATTTTCATCACATTCCTGTAAAGTTTTGGTCTTTAAAAGGCCTAAGTTATCTTGGTAGCTACCTAGGTACACCACTAGCCTTAGATGACAACATAACTATATCTCAAAAGGGTAGGTTTTATAAGGGTCTGTATAGAAGTTAATGCTAAGAAGGAACTGCTTGAATACTTAACAATTTTGAATCACAATAGCAATGGGGAGTTAGTTGAGCATATTGTGAGGTTGTTATATCCATGGAAACCTCAATTGAAAGATACTATCAAATTCTAGATTCCTAATAAAAATGAAGCAAAAAGCCATATACAAAGGTGGAGGAAAAATCAACAACTAAATAACTCAAGTGATATCATAATTGACAATGCAGTCAACACTAAGCTGATAAAAATAGAAAAGCAATCTATTGAGAACCAAACTCTAATTCTACTGCCAAGTAACAAAAAATGTGGAGACCACTATACCAAATAAGGATCCTACTAGATTGAGGAACCTATAACGAATGAGGTAATTCAACTTAACTCATCAAAAGCTGGTAATAAGGTACCATTAGGGAAGATGACAGTTGAAACTAGAAACTTGAGTACAATCCTAAGGTAAAGGATCAGATTAACTAATGGATGGAACCAAGGTCTAACAATCACAAATTAAGGAGGAAAACAAAATCCAAAAACTCTTCCTGGTATGCATTATATGGAATGTTCATATTATTAGTTGTCTAAGTAAGCAGCTAGCTTTGTGAGACTTCTTAGCTGCTAATCGACCTTATTTTTTGGTACCTATTGGGGTTAAAATAAAGGTTGAGAACTTCTAGAGAGGCTTAAAATTCTTACATATAGATTGGATCGTTTTAAATCACTCCAAGCATCCTAATGGTAGAGTTATTATCTTTTGTGATCTAACTCACTTGTACTTATCCATATGGTTTTACTTTGATTAGCTTATTCATTGTGAATTCATGTTTAAAGCTAGTAATGATCCTTTAGACATCTTTGTAATATATATTACTAATTCGAAATACCAAAGAGCTAGCTTATTAAAGATCTTGAGAAGACTAAGGCTAGTATGACTATACCTTGGATGATAGTAGAAGACTTCAATTGTATACTCCTACACTCTAATTCAAATGGGGGTAAGAGTACTTCACATTCTGATGTTAAAAAAAAACTGCTCACTCTCTTTCTTCTTTGGGTTTTATGGATTTTATATACCATAGAGCTTTGTTTATTTACAGTAATCACTAGAATAGAGACATATTCCAATAGAGAAAACTTGATAGGTGCTGAATGGCTAACAAAGCTAGAGGAGAGTTATGCCACTTTTGAAGCTCCTTTATTCTTAGATCATACTCCTATTACTATTAACATTCATAATAAACCAACTTAAAAGAAATCCCCATTTAGATTTTTCAATTCACTTTTGAAGCATTCCTAACTAAATTCAATGATTTATGGGGCTATGGAGAAGACAAGCTACGGTTCCAAAACTTTCTAATTTATGTAAATGTTAAAAGCCATTAAAAAGAATGTGTTTCCCTTCTAAAACACAATGCTGACCTAATGAAAATGGATAAAAAATTAGGTATTAAGAACCTTACAGAAACGTAGAGGGTTTTATCTCACTCTTCAAGGGATACAACTCTGAAGGAAAGAGAAAAAGTTAAAATGAAGAAGTAATTATCTCCAAGAGATTTTTATGTGAATCTTGTCTAATGATATAATGAACTTAAGGAGCCAGCTAGAGTAAGGATGAACTATTAATAATCAATTATAGAGCTATAGCACAAAATCAGCACCCTATGTGTGATGAACATCTCAGAAAATAAAACCTAACTATGCACAACTAAATTTGTGTTAGTGGTAAGAAAGGATAGTGTCAACAAAAACTTAGTGGTAAGAAAGGATAGTATCAACAAAAACTGTGGGTTTAACTTTTGTAATAAATCAACCAGTGCTTAGGATTAGGGTGGGGGATTTGGTTGAATTCAATTAAAAAATAAAGTAAAAATAAAATATTGAAGGCAAAATAAATTAAGCAGTACAAAATTGATAAAAATTAATCATTGGGTTTTGAATCCAATTTGCAGTTCAATCTTAACCTTCACTCGAAAGTGTATAATCAATCATTATGTTGTTCTCATACCACTCTTTAAAGTTGTTAATTATAGAATAATAACAAACTATATTAATCTTAGTATTCCTTTAGTATGTATCTAATTAAAACAAACTTTTTAATTAAGTCTAGCTATTAGATAATCTAGAATAAGCTCTCTATATTTAGTGTGACATCTGCATTATGGAATTGGAAAATAGGTTAATTTAGGCAACAACAACATAAGATTGGATCAGTTAACCTATGTTATATTATACCTAATGATGCATGAACATTATTTCACCATAAGTGAATCAGAGTTATAATGACTATGTATTACAATCTAGATTCTGATAATGAATCCATACATGAATAATCTAGTAGATTCATCTAAATCATTGATACATAAATACAAAACATTAAACATAGAATAACATGTCCAATCCTAAAATAGAGTTAAGAATAGTATCATTAGATTAATCAAAACGTAAGCATGTTTTTTGGCCTCGATATCCTTGTTAATTTGGAAACATAAAATTTAGCTCTCTAGATGGAAGGGAATTTTCCTTCTTTTCTATGTCAAATCCCAAAAACCCCTTATTTGGCCTTTAAATTACCATTTTATACTTAAATTTAGGTTGTGTAATAATACACAGACATGTAAATAACCGTGTATGCCAATTTTGCTAGAAATCATTAATATACACATTGATAATGAGCTACATGGCCAAGATACATAACTATGTTGCTAACTTACATGGCCATGTTAGCTGTAGGGCTTCTTGAAACTTCATCTTTATGCTCTTATACACTTATGGTGATTCATATAGTCCCATAAATGGCCAAGTATCTCATATACATCGGCGTGTACACCTCTACCGTTAGACCTTGTTTTCGGAGCCTAACATTCGAAGTCATAAAAATGTGAGCCAACTCATTTCTTCAACTTCAGGATAGATTTTGGGAAACATAAAATGGGAATTTCAATTTGGCTTCTTCAGAACATTTGTTCCCCATTGTCTTAAGTTTTTAATGACACCAAAATCATTCCATTTGGTTTAGAAATCTAAAAGTTATAGCCCAAACATTTTCAGACTATTGTTATACTGAAGTAGTACACTATACTCAACTTCCATCCATAAATTGAAAGTCTTAGAGACCGAATTAAAATTTTACTTATTAAGTACACTATACTTAACTTCCATCTAGAAATTGAAAGTCTTGGAGACCGAATTAAAATTTTACTTACTAAGATAATTTGTGTCTATATGTCTCTAGTTTATTTAGAGATAAGAATCATCACAATTGGAGCTTTACGGATTAAGATATCATCAAAATAACGAAGCATGTGCAGTAAAAATATCCAACTCACACTCTTCCAACCAATCCCCTCACTTTGATTCAATCAATATTTTTTCAAATTAAAACCAAAAGCTATAAATTTTTGTTGAGAGATAGAGGAATGTGTTGGGAATCTAATGCTGCAAAAATCAGGTCATTTGGTGGTTGGAAGACAAAGTTATGATCAAAAGAGTGAAACATGTTTAGGTTGGGGGGAAAGGACCTATGGGTCGCACTTGGCTCGTGCCCGCAATGTTGCGATTGTGACTTGCGTGAAATTCGCGATCGCAACTTCCTTTTCTCTCTTTTCTTCCTCCTACCTGTCTTTGTAAAAAGGGCATAAATTTCACTACAAGTATCAGATTAAGGTCATTCAAAGACCGTGTTTTCTAGACCTACAACTTTTATGAAGACCTTAAAAATAAAATTTAACTATATAAGGGCTAAAGGTTCAAACCAATGTAGCTATCCCGAAAGTCCATCCTATGCAGCATCACAAACTTCTAATAACCATAACTCTTAACTCCGATATCCAAATATTTCATACTATATAGCATTAAAAAGCTAGAAAGATAATCTACAACTTCCAAGAAGACAACTTTGTCTAATTCTACTTATATCGATCTAGTTTTTCCCTTGAAGGCAAAACACAATTTCTACACCTATGGAAGACTTGAAATAAGAAATGTACAACTATAAGATGACTAAGCACATACACATTGCAAACTTCTTCAATTCTTCATTCATTTCCAAATCAAAATGAATATCATACGTACCTTTAATTACAAATCAACTTTACATCAAAGTCTTAACAAAAGATACAAAAATACATTGGATGCTCAATGTTTAATGTGCTTATAAATCTATCCAAAAGTCTAGCCACTAACTTAGTACAAAAGCTAACTATCTTGGAATTTGTCCAAATTCCTTGCAAGGATTCACTAATCTTCTCGATCTACACCTGAGGAGTGGGAAAAATATTGGGTTGAGCTACACAGGTCAGTGACTAATATATTTATAGCCATTGGTGATGAGCCACACAATCAAACATACATGCATCTAATCATATAAGCATACTCATCTTATCTTGACCCAACAATGTAAGTTCAACATTCGTAACTCATAACTCAATACATCATCACATGAAACATATTGGAGGTGATTTAACATCAAAGCATAATACTCAACTTCATCAAAACTTAACACATCAAAATGCAAATGTACAAATAAATGGCTCGAGGGTTCCGTGGAACAAATTAGAGAAACCGAAGTTTACTTCGTGAATGAAACGAGTCCACTTTTCGGATCTCGTATGCTACAAGTAGGCAGCCGAGAGAAGGCTTTATGTCCAAGTGCACATAACTACGAAACGGGTCCTCTCTCGCCCAAACAAAATCAAATCTCATGCTCAATTCAATTAATCACAAGTTCATATTCTCATGCTTTTTCTTCTTTCCATGTAATCAAAATGCCATAATACAATTTCAAGGCATAGCATAATTATACTCATAATTCAATTTTTATCACATGTCATTCATAATAATGCAATTTCCACATCACAATATTTCAAAGCAAATCATTTTAACACACAACACACAAACAAGGCAATTTGCTCATTACACAATAACTATAAATAAATTACCCACCTTATAACTCTTGAAAATCCAAACCCAATTTGGCTTTTCCCTTTCCTCTTGGGTAGGATTTTCTTGATTTCCTAAAACAAACCAATTTCCCATTAAATTCCAATTCAATAAATCCCTTAAAACTTCCATAATCATAACAATTGAAATCCACATAATTCAAGCTCAAAACTAACCTACCCAAAGTCCATCTAGGTTAGAAAATCCAAAACCTAGCTTAGGAACCCAAAATCAAATGGGTCTCTCAATCATCTTCTTTCAACACAACCCTTTCTCTACTTCTTTCTCTACCTAAGCAAGAAAGAAAGATAAACTTACCTTAAACAAGCTTGATTCCTTCTCTTTCCATGTTTTCTTTTTCTTCCCTAGCTTCTCTCACTACTCTCTTTTCTTCTTTCTTTCTTCTTCTCACGATTTCTTCCTTTCTTCCTTCTAATGGACGACTTCTCTCCTTCTCTCTTATTTTCGTTTTTTTCATTCTTCTCTCCCTCATTCACGTTTTTCTCCTTCTATTATGAAAGAAAACACTTTTTTCTTCCAATTTTACCCTTAATGAATGTAAAAAGTCATCTTTGTCCTTCCTTTTATGCTTTATGACTCTTAAACATAGTAACATGCCAAAATTGCCCTCATACACTCTTCAAACATTAATTTTACTAACTAGTGAAATAAAATCCTACTAACATTGAAATAAATAATTAAGTTCCAATAAATAATTCTATTATGACGTCACAATTCATTCTAAGGCAAAAATTCAAATTCCATGCTTATTCCATAAACCATCATGCTTAATTCAACGAAAAAAACTTTCAAGGGCCAACATTTCTCCCCCTCTTAAAATAATTTCGTCCTCAAAATTATTACCTGAGTCATTGAAGAGAAGTGGATACTTCTCCTTCATCACTTCCAAAGGCTCCCATGTTACCACCTCCATTGAATGGTTTCTCCATAAGACTTTAACCAGCTTAACAATCTTATTTCTCAAAACCTTTTCCTTCGAATCTAGGATCTCTACTGGTTGATCCTCATATGTCAAATCCTCCCTTAATTGAACTTCTTAAGGTTGAATTATATGTGAAGGATCTGATCGGTACTTCCTCAGCATCGATATGTGGAAAACATTGTGAAGCTTAGATAATTTTGGTGGCAGAGCTAACTTGTAGGCTAAAGGCCCATTCTTCTCAATGATCTCATATGGGTCTATGTATCTTGGACTAAGCTTGCCTTTCTTACCAAACCTCAAAACCCCTTTCTATGGAGAAGCTCTCAGAAACACTTTGTCTCCAATTTCAAATTACATCTCCTTTCTATGTGCATCTTTGTAACTTTTCATCCTATCTTGAGCCGCTTTAAGTCTCTCTTTCATCGGTTTAATCTCATTAACTGTGTCGTGCACCAATTTAGGCCCTAAAAGCCTCCTTTCACGTTCCTCATCCCAACAAATAGGAGTTCTTCACCTCCTACCATACAAAACTTTATAAGGTGCCATTTGAATTCCCGAGTGATAGAAATTATTGTAAGCAAATTCAATTAAAGGCAAATGATCGTCCCATGAGCCTTTAAAATCTATAGCATAAGCTCTCAACATTGCCTCCAAAGTCCGTATTGTCCTCATTGATTGTCCATCGGTTTGAGGATGGAAAGTTGTACTAAAGTGTAACTTAGTTCCTAAAGCCTCTTGTAAGCTTTCCCAGAATCTAGAGGTGAACGTGGGATCTCTATCTAGGACTATCGAACTTGGAATCCTATGAAGCCTGATTATCTCATCTATGTATTTCTTGGCCAAAGCATTCAAAGAATTTGTCTGCTTAATTAGCAAGAAATGTGTGGACTTGGTTAGCCTATCCACAATCACCCATATTGTATCATGCTTCCCACTAGTTCTCAGTAATACCATTAAGAAATCCGTTGAAATCTTCTCCAACTTCTATTCAAGGATAGACAAGGGTTTAAGCTTGCCTAAAGGTTCCTAGTGTTCAGCCTTGACTTGCCTAATTGCTCTTCTATATCATGCAACATATACACATTTATGCATTACTAATTTGCACAATCACATTAATATTCAATCATATACATATGTATATGTGTTATGTATAATGCATGCTCAATAACAATCCTAGGTATATTTCCTTAATTTACATCTAATAATCATTTAATAACATCTTTCAATCATTCTTTAATACTTAATACACTTCACTCACTTTTATAACCTAATTCATCATTAAATAGGGTCATTCAATATCTCATTCAAGCCTAATTACATCATAAGGAAGCCCTTTAATATTAGGTTGTTCAAACATCACTCAAAAGATAACCCTTTTACTCCATATGTTTGCCCATGTTCATGACAGAACCATATTTTTGCTAGGCTATGATTATAGGGTAACCACGATTCTGCCCTACAATTTCTTCCTCCATTTTCACGATTTCAACATAAATATACCAACATCAATTTCACACCAAATTTTCCATTATTCACATCCATTTATGAAACTTCATTATGTGCTAATTCAACTACCATATTAGTTATATTAAAATACATAAAAACTCATTTGTTCCATCATCATTCACTTAATTTTATCATATATGCATTCTAACTTTCTCCATATTATACTCAAGACATCTTATTCCAAAATAATCATTTCTATTTAGTTTTCTTCTTTATTCTTACTTCCATTTCAACTCAATATCATTCATAAAAAAATCATGATCCATGTTTGATCATAAAAACCAAAAATAAAACATCCGTATATACACATTCATCATATTTTCTACACACATATTTTACTCCATTATCACATTCATTTCACTTCTAAACCATCTCCTTAATTTCTTCTCATTTCATAACACTCCGTTACTCCTTTTCTTTAGCTTTAAACTTATTTAGTTTACTTTAATAACAATTACTAAACATTCATATGTTTATACATTGAAAATAAAATATAGCCATCCATTTACTAATCAAAATTTCTACACTCTTTCTACACCATCATAATGGTCTTTCTATCTCAAAGTCATCTCTACAATAACTTTGAATCATTACTCATCATATATATGTAGAAAAAAGATATCAATTTGTTCATTTCTCCACTCACAATTCACATATATACATCACCATTTCATGATCATTTAACCTTTAACTATAATCATCCATGTTTCATTCAATAAATCATGGAGAACAATACGCTACTTACTTGTTTTAGATTCAAGAACTTCAAATCACACTTAACCCTAGCTTTCCAATGTCGTACGATCATCATCATTCAAGGTGGAAGGGTTAGGTTTTTAGTGACAAAATGAAGAAGACAACCAAAAATGGAAGTAGCAACTAAAAGATGAGAAAAAGGTTCAACGTTGATAGGTGAGAAGAGAGTGTCGTAGATGAAGAAGATTGAAGAAGATGAAGAAGAGAGGTTAACAAAGAAATAAAAACAAATAATAAAGTGAAATAAAAATTAATGGTTTTTCATTTAGGAGAAATATCATAGTTGAAGACATGGTATGGAAAGTGACACTTGTCACTTGCCACATGTCCACTTCCTATTCACTTTGCCCTCTTTAAAACTAGTCAACTTGTCTCCAATTTCAAATTGAATTGTCTCCCAATTTTTATGACATTTTTCATTAAATTCTAATGTCATTTATCCAAATTTTCAAAACATATAATCTACAATTCAAAATATAATCACATTTATATATCAATTATACCTAGAAAGTGTCAGATGAGTGTACAAACAGTCCTTGTAATGTGTGCAATAATCAAATTCATGTGTATGTGTATATTATATTATGCATGAGCATGAAATTCGATTTCCTAATTTCTTATTAATGTATCTCATGTACAGTATTCTAGCGTCCTAACCCTTAGTATGGGAAAAAGAGATGTTACAATTCTCCCCTCCTTAAGAAATTTTGTCCTTGAAATTCTTACCTGATTATTTGAATAAGTGGGAATAATGTTTCCTCATATGTTCCTCCATTTCCCATATAGCTTTCTCACTCGAGTGATTCTTTCAAAGGACTTTTACCAATGGAATTACCTAGTTTCTCAACTATCTTCTCTGAAATCACATTATCTTGATTAGCTCCTATACATAACTCAAATTACTAACAACTTCAATCTCTTGAGCTAGTAATACATGCATTGGATCATATCGATATCTTTTGAGCATACTCACATGGAATACGTTGTGTATTGAAGACATCTCCATCGGTAAGGCTAATTTATAAGCCAATGGTCCAATCCTCTCAATGATGTCATAAGGGCCAATATATTTATGGCCAACTCACCCTTTTTACCAAACCTTAGCACTCCTCACCAAGGCAATACTCTCAGAAATACTTTGTCTCCTGCTCTATATTCCATATCCTTTCGTTGCTGTTCTATATAACTCTTCTGTTTATCTTGAGCCACTTTAATTTGACTACAAATCAATTTCACTTTATCCATAGTATCCTGTATCAGTTTTAGGCCTTTTACCATTTTTAGACCCTTTTCATCCCATTACAGAGTACAATGACATTTTCTACCATACGATGCCTCATACGGTGCCATTCAGATACTACTGTGATAATGGTTGTTGTAAGCAAATTCAATCAAGGCTATATACTGATCTCATGCTCCTTGCAACTCCAATACACATGCACTGAGAATATCCCTAATGGTATTAATCTTCCTCTCACTCTATCCATCTGTTTGAGGATGAAATGCAGTACTGAAGTTTAACTTCGTACCCACAGTTAACTACAAAATTTTCCAAAACCTTGAAATAAATTTGGGATTACTGTCTAATATAATGGCCACCAGAACCACCATACAGTCTAGTTATCTTATTCACATACCTCTGGGCTAACTGATCTAGTGAGTTATTCTCTCTCACTAATAAGAAATGGGTAGACTTTGTCAATCAGTCCATCACAACCTATATAGTATCATTTTGCCTTAGAGTCTTTGGTAATCCCATAATGAAATCCATCGAGATTCGCTCCCATTTCCACTCCAAAATAGGTAAAAAAATGTAGCTTCCCAGCTGGAGCCTGAAGCTTAGCCTTAATCTGCTGGCAAGTTAAACACTTAGCAACATACTCTACTAATTGGTTCTTCATCCCTGCCCACCAAAAATGTTGCTTCAGCATCTTACACATCTTGGTGGTACTAGGATGCATAACATAAGCTGCTACATGAGCTTCCTCTAGAATCTCTCTTCTTAAATCATTGATTTTAGGTACACACTATCTCTGGTTCAATCACAGTGTCTCATCTCTTAATTCAAATTTAGAATCCCGATTCACCTTCAACTTCTTAATGAATTTCACCATTTTAGGATCTTTACACCGAACTTTTCTATTTTTTTCATACAACATTAGTCTCAGTCGTAATTTGGCTATCAATGTCTCATTCTGCTCTAGATTTAACTCAACATTCAATGCTCTCAATTGAATTAGGCTTGGTAACCTCGATATTTGAATCTGAGCTATAGTGCTATTAAATTTTCTACTCAATGTATCTGTTATAACATTAGGTTACCCCGATGATGCTCAATTGTGCATTCATTGTCTTTCAATAGCTCTATCCATCTCCTCTGTCTCATATTCAACTCTTTCTAGTTCAACAGATACCTCAAGCTCTTATGATCATTATATATTTGGAATGTCTCTCCATACAGATAATGTCTCCATATCTTTAAAGCAAAAGCCACTGTAGCAAGCCCTGAATCATATACCGAATAATTAATCTTGTGAGACCTTAATTATCTCAATGAATAAGCTATCACTTTACCATACTGCATTAGTACACATCCCAATCGTTGATGCAAAGCATCACTATAATCCACATAACCTCCAGTTCCCGATGGAATAGTCAACACTAGTATGGTAATTAATCGATGCTTTAGCTCCTCAAATCTTTTCTAACATTCTCATTCCATCTGAAAGGAACATTCTTCTATAGAAGTTTGGTTAGAGGGGCTTAAATCGAAGAACCCCTCGACAAACCTTTGATAATATCTGACTAATCCAAGGAAACTCTAGATCTCAGACACATTCTTCAGAGTTTCTCACTTCATTACTGCCTCTATCTTCTTTGGATCCACTTCTATTCCTTGTCCAGTTACTATATGACGCAGAAACACTACTTGATCCAGCTAAAATTTACACTTATTGAATTTGGCATGCAACTATTCTTTCCTCATAATCTGCAGGATTAACCTCAAGTGTTCAACATGCTCTACTTTACTCTTCGAATACACCAAAATTTCAACTATGAACACAATCACAAAATGATGCAGGTAGGGTTGAAACACCTTATTCATCGAAGCCATAAATGCAATTGGGGCATTAGTTAACCCAAACGACAATACTAGAAATTCAAAATGCCCATACATGCTCTTGAACACACTTTTTGATACGTTAGTCTTTGCAATCCTCAACTGATAATACCTATATCTTACATCCAACTTAGTGAACACCTGAGCTTCCTGAAACTGATCAAGCAAATCATCAATTTTAGGCAATGGGTACTTGTTCTTCACTACTATCTGATTCAGTTGCATATAATCGATGCACAGTCTCATGGTTCCATCTTTCTTCTTCACAAATAAGAATGGAGCTACCTATAGTGATACACTGGGTCCGATAAAACCCTTTTCTAATAACTCCTACAACTGAGCCTTCAATTCCTTTAGTTCCATAGTTGTCATCCTATATAGAGGAATTGATATAATCACTTATGAATGAGATCAGTCTAGTTGTCACTGCTTGACTAATACCTCAAAATACTAATTTTAGCTAGTTTGGAGATTCTAATATTACCTTCTTAGTATAGTAGTTCATGTTAACCCTATGAGTAGTGAGCCAATCCATGCATAGATTAATATTGATCTCTCTTAACTATCTTACAACCAAATCTACCTGATCAATTCGAATCAAACACCTCTTACAAACTTCTCCTATTACTCTAGTACTACTATCAGTGTACTCAGCTCTAATCCATGTTTCAATAGTTCTATATCATAATATAGCTTTGATACCAAATGTGTTTTGATAAAAGAATACGTAGATCTAGGATCTAGCAATGCAAAAGCTTCATAAGCAAAGATATGTAGCATACCTACAATGACATCTAGAGAATTATGAGCGTCCTATCTGGTCATTGCATAAACTATGGCCTAAAGCTGCTGTTGGTTGCTCCGCATTTAAGTCCTAATAGTAGGACTCCTAGAACTCACTCTGCCCTTGCCACGGCCTCTCTGTCCAGACCCATTAGCTCGGCTTTACTAGGCAGTTGTTTTTATTACCACTCCTCCTCTCCTTCCAAACTATACTCCATAAATAACGAGACATTCTTTATTCTGATGATTGAAGAAGCCACATCGAAGACACACTCTAGATAATTTCCAGCATTCATCACTGTGTTTCTTCCCACAATGTTCACAATTGGGTAACTATCTCGATATTTCACCACTTCCACAGCTATACCGCAAAAAGCTACCCCTCTGTCTGAACCCTGACTATTTTGATTTAGCCGATGGTAGGGAAGATCTATTCTCGCGTGCTTACTAAACCTTCTGCAAGAACCACCTTGAGATTCACTAGGCCTCTTCACTATAGGTTCTTGTCTGTGTTCCCCTTAATCATCTCTCAATAGCTACTCCATTTAAATAGCGGCAGCTTTTAATTCAAAAAAATTGCTCAAGTTTGTAATAACTAGTCTTGTCCAAATTTTCATATTCAGTCCATCATCGAACCTTCTACACTTGTCTTCCTCTGTAGGAATCAAGGCAATAGCATACCCCCATCAATTCATTTAAATTTATCTTATACTCTACCATAGATAAATTGCCCTACTTCAGATCCAAAAATTCTTTCAACTTTCTATCTAGGTAGATATTCGGCTCTACCATAGATAAATTGCCCTACTTCAGATCCAAAAATTCTTTCAACTTTCTGTCCAGGTAGATATTCGGTATGTAATTTTCTTTAAAGACCTTCAGAAAGGCTTCCCACTTCAAGTTACAAGGCCTGGTCCTATTGCCTAGAACAATCTTCCACCATTCGTATGCTAGACCTTATAGTAAGGAAACTATATAGTCAAACTTCTCATCTGACTCGCAGTCCATCTGATCGAAGACTCTCTTCATTCTCTCTAGCCATCCTTTAGCCTCTGTAGGGTCTATACTTTAGTGAAAGTTCACTGCCCCCTGCTTTCTTAATTTATCATACCTCCTTTCCCTTCTTTCAGGAATTCTTATAGGCATTCTCTTAGGTTGGGATACAAAAGACTCCCTACTGGCTCCTACTAATCCTAGGTCAGCTGATTTTCCCACTTGGTCACCTATGACGAATGACCTATAATAAATAATAACTTTGATAACTATCCACATTTCCCATGATATTTCATGTCCAATGTTCCTTTATGTCCTTATGGATGCCAAACTATGATCTGATACTAAACTTGTAGAACCTTACTCCCATCTGACACGTGTCCGTAGGTCTTTCTGACATTCAAGCACATGCCCAGTAGAAGCAGTGCGCTAGAGCAATCGCATCACTTAATATGGCATCATAATTTAAAACATGATACTCAAGGTCTAAAATCTCAATTCCTTATTCTCATTTCATAAAAACATAAGCTACATTATAACATTACACTACATGATCTACATATATAAAACATCAAAACTATAAGAGTTTAATGCTCTTTTACACATTTTACATGAAAGAGGAATTATACAAAAATTCTATCTAGATCCTGCAGTCTTAACTGACTGACCTTTGAGCCATTTTTCTATCCAAAAGCAGCACTAGGTTTCTTCTAAGTTGTCTTAGAAGCTAAATCCCCTCTCTTGTACTTGAAAAGTCAACGTTGTAATCTTGATGAGTTTTGCAAACTTAATAAGTTAACAAACCTCGATGACTCACCCATAGCATATAACACAAAAAGTTCATATTTGAAATTCACAAACAATTCATACCATCATAAAATCAACATGTTTTCACCAATTATCATATAGCATCATATAACACTTTGTTCACTTATTCACATTTCACATTTAGATCAATTCGACAAATTTTTTCTATCTTTTAAATCTTACATATCAAATATATATGTAATCACAAGTGATTCACTTTCAATTATTAAGTTGTTGTAACTGAGTGCCTTTTTCACTGTCCCGTATCCATTGTGGATGCCAGTCTCATTAATAATAGTACATAACACAAACAATTCACATTTAAAGTTCACAGACAATTCATGTCATCATAAAATGCAAATATTTTCACCAATTATCATATAGCATCACATAACACTTTGTTCACTTATTCACATTTCATATTTAAACTATCACCTTAATTTCTTTTCATTTAAAGGCACTCCACTACTCCTTTTCTTAAGCATTAAACTCATTTTAGTTTACCTTAATAACAACTACCAAACATTCATATGATTATACATTAAAAACAGAACATAAAGCCATCCAATTACTAATCAAAATTTCTACACTCTTTTTGCACCATCGTAATGATCTTTCTATCTCAAAATCATCTCTACAATAACTTATGAATCATTACTCATCATATATATGTAAAAATAAGACATCAATGAGTTCATTTCTTCACTCATAGTTTATATATATATATCACCATTTTATGATCATTTAAACTCTAACTATCATCATACATGTTTCACTCAACAAATCATGGAGAAGAATATGCTACTAACTTGTTTTAGCTTCAAGATCTTCAAATCACACTTAACGCTTGATTTCCAAAATCAGAGATCACCATCATTCAAGTTGGAAGGGTTAGGTTTTTAGTGACAAAATGAGGAAGACAACCAAAAATGGAAGTAACAAGTGAAAGATAAGAAAAAGGTTTAACATTCATAGGTGAGAAGATAATGTCATAGATGAAGAAGATTGAAGAAGATGAAGAAGAGAGATTAACAAAGAAATGACAACAAATAATAAAGTGAAAGACAAATTAATGGTTTTTCATTTTGGAGAATATCGTGCTTGAGGACATGATATGGCAAGTGACACTTGTCACTTGCCACATTTCCACTTCCTATGGGTCTTTAGTTGGCCCTCTTTAAAACTAGTCAATTTGTCTCAAATTTCAAATCCAACTGTCTCCCAATTTTCTAAGACATTTTTCATTAATTCCTCAAGTCATTAATCAAAATTTCTACTGCCATTTAACACTTATTTCTATTACAATTTGTCAATTGTCCTGCCACTTGCCATTTTTCCTAATCCCAAAAATACTCAAAATTTTAGAAATTTTCTAAATCTTTACCAAAAAATCTAAATCAATACTTAAACTCACCAAATCGATTTTTTAAGACATATAATCAACAATTTATAGTATAATCACATTTATAAATCAATTGTACCTAGAAGTGTCAGATGAGTGCATGAACAGTCGTTGTAATATGTGTAATAATCAAATTCACGTGTATATGTATGCTATATTATGCACGAGCATGAAATGTAATTTCCAAATTTCTCATTAATATCTCTCATGTACATTATTCTAGGGTCCCCACTCTTAGCAGGGGGAAAGGGATGTTATAATTTTCCCCTCCTTAAGAAATTCTCTTATCATAGGGGAACGGGATGTTACAATTTTCCCCTCCTTAAGAAACTTCATCCTCGAAATTCTTACCTGATTGTTCGAATAAATGGGGAAATTGTTTTTTCATGTGTTCCTCTGTTTCCCATATAGCTTCCTCACTTGAGTGATTTTTCTGAAGGACTTTCACCAGTGGAATTACCCAGTTTCTCAACTGTCTCGTTTGATATCTAACTATCTTGACTGGCTCCTATATATAACTCAAATTACTAGTAACTTCAATCTCTTGAGCCAGTAGTACATACATCAGATCATATTGTTATCTTGTGAGCATAACTATATGGAACACATTGTGCATCTAAGACATTTCAATCGGTATGGCTAATTTATAAGCCAATGGTCCAATCCTCTCAATGATCTCATAAGGACCAACATATTTAGGGCCCAACCTACCTCTTTTAACTCACCAAGGTGATACTCTTAGAAACACTTTATCTCCTACTCTGTATTCCATATCCCTTTAGTGCTGATCTATATAGCTCTTCTATCTATCTTGAGCTGCTTTAATTAGATTGCAAATCAGTTTCACTTTATCCACAGTATCTTGTATCAGTTCCAGGCCTTCTACCATTCTCAAACCCTTTTCATCCCAATATAGATGTGAACAAAATTTTCTGCCACATAATTTCTTATACTGTGCCATTCGGATATTACTGTGATAATGGTTATTGTAAACAAATTCAATCAAGGCTATATATTGATCTTATGCCCCTTGCAACTCCAATACACATGCCCTGAGCATATCCCTAATGGTGTTAATAGTCCTCTCACTCTGTCCATTTGTTTGAGGATGAAATGCAGTACTGAAGTTTAACTTCGTACCCATAGTTGACTGCAAACTCTTCCAAAATCTTGAAATAAATATGGGATTCCTGTTTAATATAATGGACACCGGAACCACCATATAGTCTAACAATCTCATTCACATAGCTCTAGGCTAACTGGTCTAGTGAGTTATTCTCTCTCACTGATAAGAAATGGATCAACTTTATTAATCAGTCCATCACAACTTATATAACATCATTTTATCTCAGAGTCTTTGGTAATCCCATAATAAAATCCATCGAGATTTGCTCCTATTTCTACTCCAAAATAGGTAAAAAAAATGTCGCTTCCCAACTGGAGCCTAATGTTAAGCCTTAATCTACTAGCAAGTTAAATACTTAGCAATATACTCCACTAATTGCTTCTTCGTCCCTGGCCACCAAAAATGATGCTTCAGTATGTTATACATCTGGGTGGTACCAGGATGCATAGCATAAGCTACTATATGAGCTTCCTTTAGAATCTCTCTCCTTAAATCATCGATGTTAGGCACATAAAATCTTTGGTTCAACCACAGTGTCTCATCTCCCAATTCAAATTCAAAATCTAGATTCACCTTCAACTTCTCATTGAGTTTGACCACTTCAAGATCTTTATCCTAAAGTTTTCTAATTTTTTGCAAAACATTGGTCTCAATCTTAGTATGGCTATCAATGCCTCATTTTCCTCTAGATTCAACTCAACATTCAATGCTCTCAATTAAATTAGGCTTGGTAACCTCGATGTTTGAATTTTAGCCACAGTGCTATCGAATTTTCTACTCAATGCATCTGTTACTATATTACATTTACCTGAATGATATTCAATTGTGCAGTCATAGTCTTTTAGTTGCTTTATCCATCTCCTCTGTTTTATAACTGATACCTCAAGATCTTATGATTAGTATATATTTGGAATGTCTCTCTATACAGATAGTGTCTCCATATCTTTAGAGCAAAAACCACCACAGCAAGCTCTAAATCATATACTGGATAATTAATCTCATCAGACCTGAATCATCTTGATGCATAAGCTATTACTTTCCTATACTGCATCAGCACATATCCCAATCTTTGATGCGAAGCATCATTGTAATCCATAAAACCTCCAGTTTTTGGTGGAATAGTCAACACCGGTGTGGTAGTTAACTAATGCTTTAGCTCCTCAAAACTTTTCTAACATTCATCATTCCATCTGAAAGGTAAATTCTTACATAGAAGTTTGGTCAGAGGGGCTGAAATCAATGAGAACCCCATGACAAACCACTAATAATATCTAGCTAATATAAGAAAACTCCATATTTCGGACACATTCTTTAAAGTTTCTCACTTCATTACTTCCTCTGTCTTCTTTAGATCCACTTGTATGCCTTGTCCAGTTACTATATGACCCAAAAACACTACATGATCTAGCCAAACTTCACACCTACTAAATTTGGCATACAACTATTTTTCTCTGATAATCTATAGGATTAACCTCAAATGTTCAGCACGCTCTTCTCTACTCTTTGAATACACTAAACGCGAACTATTAACACAATCCCAAAATGATCTAAGTAGTGTTGGAACACCTTATTCGTCAAAACCATAAATGCAACTGGGCCATTAGTCAACCCAAACAGGATTAATAAAAATTCAAAATTCCCATACCTACTCTTGAGCGCACTTCTTAGTATGTTAGCCTCTGTTATCCTTAACTGATAATACCCAGATCTTAAGTCCAACTTAGTGAACACCTAAGTTCCCTGTAACTGATCAAGCAAATCATCAATTCTAGGAAATAGGTACTTGTTCTTCACTGTTACCCGATTCAGTTGTCTATAATCGATGCACAATCTCATGATTCCATTTTTCTTCTTCACAAATAAGGCTGGAGCTCTTCGTGGTGGTACACTAGATGTTAGATGCGGTGCAATAAAAGAATGCATAGATATAAGATCTAGCAATGCAAAAGCTTCATAAGTAAAGATATGTAACATACCTGCAATGACATCTAGAGAATTATGAGCCTCCTGTCTGGTCATTGCATAAACTCTAGCCTGAGACTGTGATTTGTTGCCCCACACCTCAGTCCTAATAGTAGGACTCCCATAACTCACTTTGCCTCTACCACGACCTATCTGTCTAGGCCCACTAGCTCAGCTCTATTGGATAGTTGTTTCTGTTACCACTCCTCCTCTCCTTCCAGACTAAGCTCTATAAACAACGGAACATTCTTTGATCTGATGATTAAACAAGCTACAACGAAGGCACGCTCTAGAAAATTTGTACCATTCATCACTATGCTTCTTCCCACAATGTTTACAATTTGGTAGCTATCCCGATACTGCATCTCTTCCACTACCAAACTGCGTAAAACTACCCCTCTGTCTGAAGCCCAATTGTCTTGATTTAGTCGGTGGTCGAAAATATCTGTTCTGATGCTTACTAAACTTTTTTCTAGAACCGCCTTAAGATTTACTAGGCCTCTTCATTCTAGACTCTTAACTATATTGCCCTTTATCATCTCTTAACAGCTTCTCTATTTGGATCGAGGCCGCTCTCAATTTAGAAAAACTGCTCAAGTTTATAATTGGTAGTCTCGTCCAAATTTCCATGTTCAATCCATTTTCGAACCTTCTACACTTGTCTTAGTCTGTAGGAATCAAGGCAGTAGCATACTCAATTAGTTCATTAAACTTTATCTAATACTCTGCCATAAATAAATTACCTTGCTTGAGATCCAGATCTTTCTGTCTAGGTAGATCTTCAGCATGTAATTCCCTTTGAAGACCTTATGAAAGTCTTTGCTCTTCAAGTTACAAGGCTTGGTGGTACTACCTGGAACAGTCTTCCACCATTTGTATATTGGACCTTGTAGTAAGGAAACTGTATATTCAAACTTTTCATTTGACTCGCAGTCCATCTGATCGAAGACTCTCTTTGTTCTCTTTAACCATCCTTTAGCCTTTGCAGGGTCTGTACTTCTGTAGAAGTCCACTGCCCCTTGCTTTGTCAATTTATCGCACCTCATTTCCCTTCTTTCAGGAATTCTTGGAGGCACTCTCTCAGGTCGAGATATAGAAGAGTCCCTACTAGCTCCTACTGATTCTAGGTCAGCTGATTGTCCCACTTAGTCACCGATGATGAATGACATATTTCATGTCTAATGTTCCTATATGTCCCTATGGATGCCAAACCATACTCTAATACCAAACATGTAGCACCCCACTCCCATTTGACATGTGCCTGTAGGTCCTTCTAACATTCGAACACATACCCAGTGGAAGTAGTGCGCTAGAGTAATCACATCCTTCAATATGGCATCATAATTTAATACACAATACTCAAGGTCTAAAAACTCAATTCCTCATTCTCATTCCATAAAAACATAAGGTACATTGTAGCATTACACTACATGATCCATATATATACAATATCAAAACTATAAGAGTTTAATGCTCTTTTACACATTTTACACGAAAGAGGAATTATACAAAAATTCTATCTGGATCTTTCAGTCTTAGCTAATTAACCTTTGAGCCATTTCTTCTATCTAAAAATAGCATTAGGTTTCTTCTAAGTTGTCTTAAAAGCTAAATCCCCTCCCTCATACTTGGAAAGTCAATGTTGCAATTTTGATGAGTTTTGTGAACTCAGTAAGTTAACCATCCTTAATGGCTTACCCGTAACACATAGCACAAACATTTCATATTTAAAATTCACAGACAATTCACGTCATCATAAAATCCACATCTTTTCACCAATTATCATATAGCATCACATAACACTTTGTTCACTTATTCACATTTGACAATTAGAATAGTTCGAAAACTAATTTTGATCAATTAAATCATACATATGAAATTTATATGCAATGCACCTGGGACTCACTTTCATTTATTACGTTGTTGTGACCAAGTCCCTTTTTCACTGTCTCGTATTTATTGTAGATACCGGGCTCATTCATAACTATCCCATATCTATTGGGAATACCAAGTTCACTATACATAGTGAGCCAGAGGCTCTTACCACATTTTGAGCTTTAAGCTCTTTTTCACTGGCGACTTTGATCATAACTACCTTTACCTTTTAATGAATTCAGTAATTAAATGCAACATGTGTATTCAATCAATCACTTGTTCGATCATTAACATTCATATTCTTGTCCACATTATCCTTCGAACCGAAGTTTGACATTCAATAATAATGTTAAGTAAACTTATTTATGTCCAATTCATATACAATGAGCACTTTAAATATGTTTTTTATCCATTAAATGCCTAGGAAATTCAATTTCAACAATCAACATGTTCACTTCACATAATAAATTCAATACAAAAATTTAAATAAAACAATAAATCAACTTGAGACCATCTAGGTCACTCAAAGTATGCTCCAGATATCTATTGCCTTGATGTCCCAGTAGTGTCTAGATGTGGTCGCTCAAATTGCTCTTCTATATAATGTAAGACATACACATTTACACATTACTAATTTGCAAAATCATATTAATATTCAATCATACATATATGTATATGTGTTATGCATAATGCATGCTCAATGACAATCCTGAGTATATTTCCTTAATTCACATCTCATAATCATTTAATAAAATCTTTCAATCATTCTTTAATACCTAATATAATTCACTCACTTTAATCACTTAATTCATCATCAAATAGGGTCATTCATGATCTCCTTCAAGCCTAATTACATCATAAGGAAGTACTTTAACATTAGTTTGTTCAAACATCACTTAAAAGCCATCCCTTTCACTTCATATGTCTACCCACGATCGTTGTGTCCCTCCCATGATTATGACAGAACCTTATGGAACTAGTCACGATTGTGGTGATTTGGCCATAATCTTCGCATAACCATATTTTTTCCAGGCCACGATCATAGGGTGAGGGCCATGATCATACCCTTAAATTTCTTCCTCCATTTTCATGAATTCAATATAATTATACCAACATCAATTTCACGCCAAATTTTCCAGTATTCATATCCATTTATGTAACTTCATTACATGCTAATTCAACTACCATATTAGTTGCATTAAAATCTACAAAACTCTGCTCCTTTGTTTCATTGTCATTCACTTAATCTTATCATATATGCGTTTTAACTTTCTATCATACTCAAGACATCTCATGCCAAAATAATCATTTCTAGTTCATTCTTCTTTATTCTTACTTCCATTTCAGCTCAATATCATTCATAATCAAATCATGATCTATGATGATTATAAACATCAAAAACAGAACATCCATATATACACATTCATAATACTTTTTGCACAAATATTTTACTCCATTATCACATTCATTTCACTTCTAAACTATCACCTTACTTTCTTCTTGTTTCAAGACACTCCACTACTCCTTTTCTTTAGTTTTAAACTCATTTTAGTTTACCTTAAGAACAAATACCAAACATTTATGTGAATATACATTAAAAACAGAATATGAAGCCATCCGTTTACTAATCAAAATTTCTGCACTCTTTCTACACCATCATAATTTTATTTCTATCTCAAATTCATCTCTACAGCAACTTATGAATCATTACTCGTCATATATATGTAAAAATAAGACGTCAACATGTTCATTTCTTCACCTACTGTTCATATATATATATATATATATATATCACCATTTCTTAATCATTTAACCTCTAACTATCGTTGTACATGTTTCCTTCAACAAATCATGAAAAATAATATGTTACTTATGTGTTTTAGCTTTAAGATCTTCAAATCACATTTAACCCTAGCTTTCCAACATCATACGATTATCATCATTCAAGGTGGAAGGGTTAGGTTTTTAATGACAAAATGAAGAAGACAACCAAAAATGGAAGTAGCAATTGAAAAAGGTGAAGAAGGTTCAACGTTGATAAGTGAGAAGAGAGTGTTGCAGATGAAGAAAATTGAAGAAGATGAAGAGGAAAGATTAACAAAGAAATAAGAGAAAATAATAAAGTGAAAGATAAATTAATGGTTTTCATTTAAGAGAAATATTGTGGGTGAAGATATGGTATGGCAAGTGACAAGTATGGCAAGTGACACTTGTCACTTGCCACATGTCCACTTCCTATGGGTCTTCGCTTAGCCCTTTTTAAAACTAGTCAATATTTCTCCAATTTCAAATCCAATTATCTCCCAATTTTCTAAGACATTTTTCATTAAATCCTAAAGTCATTTATCAAAATTTCTACTGCCATTTAACACATATTTTGTTACCATTTGTCAATTGTCCTGCCACTTTCCATTTTTCCTAGTCCTAAAAATACTCAAAATTTTAAAATTTTTCTAAATCTTTACCAAAAAATCTTAAATCAATACTTAAACTCACCAAATTGATTTTTCAAGACATATAATCCATAATTTATAATATAATCACATTTATAAATCAATTATCCCCGAAAAGTGTTAGATGACTGCACGAACAGTCATTATAATTGTGTAATAATAAAGTTCACGTGTATGTGTATGTTATATTATGCATGAGCTTGAAATGTAATTTCCTAATTTCTCATTAATATGTATCATATACAGTATTCAAGGGTCTTAACCTTTAGCATGGGAAAACAGGATGTTACAATTCTCCCCTCTTTAAGAAATTTCTTCCTCAAAATTCTTACCTAATTGTTCGAATAAATGGGGATATTGTCTTCTCATGTGCTCCTCAATTTCCTATGTAGCTTCCTCACTCGAGAGATTCTTCAAAAGGACTTTCAACAATGGAATTACCTGGTTTGTCAACTGTCTCGTCTGATATCCTACTTTCTTGACTGGCTCCTCTACATAACTTAGATTACTTTCAACTTCAATCTCATAAGCTAGTAATACGTGTATCTGAGACATCTCAACTGGTAAGGTTATTTTATAAGCCAATGGTCCAATCCTCTCGATGATCTCACAAGGACAAATATATCTAGGGCTCGACTTGCTCTTTTTATCAAACTTTAGCACTCCTTGCTAAGGTGATACTCTCAGAAACACTTTGTCTCCTAGTCTGTGTTCCATATCCCTTCAGTGCTGATCTATATAACTCTTTTGTCTATCTTGGGCTGTTTTAATTTGACTACATATCACTTTCACTACATCCACATTTTCCTGTATTAGTTCTAGGCCTTCTACCATTCTCAGACTCTCTTCATCCTAATACAGAGGAGAACGCGATGGACTCTAATTTAAATAGAATCTTAGACAAGATATGAGGCATGGAAGATGCTCATAAGAGGCTTAAAGGCAAGTTTGAGCAAGTAAAAAAGAATCATATCTCCTTAATACACAACCTGGAAGTCTAAATGGGTTGACTGGCAAAAGCACTAGTGACTCAAAATGAAGGAACCTTCTGAATAATACTCAGACAAACCGAAAGGAAAGAATTATGGTTATCACATGGGCTAATGAGGAGAAGCTCGACCAAATTGAAGATAAAGGAGAAAGGGAAAAGAAAAGGTTTGAAAAAATTTCATATAACTTAAACCTAAATTAAAGACAATCAAGGAACATCAATCCAAAATTCTCTAGCCCATTATGGCACAGTGAAAACCAAATCCAGTCAAGGACGAAAGGGAAGTAAAAGGGTAAAAGAACAAAGAAAGTTCCTAACTAGCTAAGTACAACATGCCTGAAATAAAAAAATACCAACCTCTGATTCCATATCCGATCAAAGTAATAAGGAAATCAAAAGAAATTAAATTAAATAAGGTTATGCAAATGATAGAGAAATTAAAGACACTCACCCTAATGGAATCTATTAGGGAGCAGGTACAAAATGAATTGACAATGTCACTACTATAGAAGAAGGAGGATCTAGTAGATTTCTACATCCCTTACATTATTGAATATGTTAAAATAGATAAGGCATTTATTGATTTCAGGGCTAGAATAAATATGATGTCGTATGCTTTATATAAAAAATTTAGGGTATAAGAGATAATACTCATTAAGTGCGTGTGAAGATAGCAGTTAGCTCAGTTCATCAACCAAAAGGTGTCATGAAAGATGTTCAGGTTAAGATTGATAATTTACTTCCCCTATAGACTTCTTTATTTTAGACATAGACGAGGACATAAAGACACCAATGATCCTTAGATAACCATTTTTGGATCAATTATCAACGTTGATGGGGGTGAATTGAACTTGAGAGTAGGTGATGAGCAAGTGTTTATAGTATCTAAAAATGAAGAAAGTTCTCTTCAACCTATGGTCGTCATTAAGCAAACTAAAAATTATGAAGAAATAGAGAATATTGATGATTGGGATGGTTGAGCTAAAAAGGAAAAATCTCGAAGGAAAAGGCAAAGGATGAATTGAAAGAAGAAAGTTGGTAGTGCATACAATCCAGTAGATCATTTACACTCTATAAGATCTACGACTGTGCCACCATTGGAGGATGCTTTTAGACCACTATGAGGTAAAAATGTGTGTCAAGCTACTGACAGTAAACTTAATATTTTATTGCTTCTTATTTCGACTTTGGTGTTAGGTAGTTTTGGATTTTTTTATTTGTGTGTTTCAATTTCAAATACTTATCTTGGAAGAATTGAAGATCAATTTTTCCATAAGATGTTGAATAAGGCAAGCACAAAGAAGTAATGATGCAAATAAGAGGTTAATGAAGGATCTCAGAGGTTAATTACTTAAAAGACAAAAATTCAGAAAAGTGTAGAAAGTCTTCTGCTATGGTTGTGGTCTATCATTCTATGATCGTGGAATTTGGCAAGTTAAATGCCTCGATCGTAGCCTACGGCGGGGCAACAAGGTCCCATGTGATTTTTAGTTGCAATTTTTACAATCCTTTTTACCCCTTCCTCACTTATATATTTGCATCTAACCTTACTTTCCATTCACTTTTCATTCTCTCACTCTCTCTCCAACCTTAAAACATCACTATCCTCTCACTTTTCTCTAACCATCATCAAGTTTTCAATTCTAGCCAATTTCCTCACAACTGTCGAACTAATGGGGTCACACATCAAGCATATGATTAAACGTTCACAACCAAAGGCAATGTCCAAGTATTAGGCCGAGGATAAAGAAATAGGGTGGTGGATTACAATGCACCTTCCTTAATCTACTTGAATGAGGAAGGTAATCATTTCAATACCCTTTGTCTTAGGAAAGCAAGTATGCCTAAATACTTTGATTTTGATACATTAGAAAGAATTAGATTGAGAGAATGGGTCGAGTCTTTAGGTGGAAGGATTCAGTCGGAAAAAATCATGAGATTCAATTATCCCGTTGATGAGGAACTGACCCTATAATTTTTCATCTCCCTTCAATTTGAGCCAACCAACCCTCAAGACTTATGGTTTCGATTGCGAGGTCAACCATATAGGTTAGATATTTTGTGTGAAATTGGTGGATTCCCAACTTTAACCGTAGTCTTTCAACACGATAATTTTCGTGCAATATTAGACAAAACTAAATGCACTAGAAAGCTTTGATGCCAAAAATGCCCACAAAAATATTATTATAATTCATGAACACTTATTATTGCATAAATTTATATGTCAAACTATCTTTGACAAAACTGAAGCTAACAAATGTTCAATCGGAGAACTTTCCATTTTATGGTGTATGGATCATGGTATCTAATTTTACACCACCACCTATATTTTTATTGTAATTACTGCTTCTTTAAGAAAAAGAAGCAATAATTTGGGCATAGGACACTTGTCACAGCCGTTGTGGGGTAATGTGGTGTTAATTGTAATGAACTAACTGTCCATTGTTCTGAATTTCTTAACCATTTCCATTTGAGGTTAGTTGAGATCTTAAAGGTCCATAATATGGAAGTTCGAGATATTTACGCTATATCTCATATCAAGATTAAGGCAGGACGGGTCAGTTCTATGACATCCCGGTCCCACCTAACGGGTCGGATCAGGGAAACGGGTCTACGAGAAGACCAATTAGAGAAGTAAGGACAAACATACCTCATGCTCATGCATTTGTGAAAATGTGATTTTTGCACATGAAAATATTGGTACATGCATTCATGACATATTCCCGG
>JAOTJB010042773.1:0-22035 GCA_027123815.1 Erythroxylum minutifolium
AGTGATGTGTTAAGTGATGTGACACGCCACCCTCGCGGGGCACGAATTCGGGTATCACTGTCGATATCAGGTTCGGGTCCGGCGGGAGTGGGGTGTTACATTCTGTCACGATCGTGGGCCATTGTTTTGGCCTAAGTGTCTTCGAAACTTCTCTGTTCTACGATGTTGACCCTAAAACACTAACAACCATAAAGACACTTAAACACATAAACTAACATAATTCTAATCTAAAAACATACTAAACAATCAAATTAACACTTAATACATAATAAACTAAGCCTTAAAACATCATGCAATTCACACTTATCAACCACCCTTCTTCCTTGTCTTCCTTTTTTGATTATTCTTTTGTAGATTTTCAGGTGGATCCTTGCTAGCGAAATCCTGTAGAGCTTCTTCACAAGTTTTCTCTATCTTGATAGTGTCCACAATTTCAAAAGGATTTTCCTTCACTTCAAAAACTCTAAATGTAATCCTCTCGTTTCCCACTCTCAGAGTTAACTCGCCTCCATCATCGTCTATAAAAGACTTAGCGGTTGCTAAGGATGGTCAGGCAAGGATAAGGGTATCTATGAATCTTCATCTACATCCAGGATGGTAAAAGCAGTAGGAAAGGTAAATTTATCAACCTTGACAGGTATACCCTTGATTATGCCTTTAGGATGTTAAAGTGATCTGCTAACCATTTGCTTCCACATCCTAGTTAATGTTAGCTCACCTAATTCCATCTTTTTGCACAAAGTGTGAGGCATTATACTTAAGACAAATCCAAAGTCTGCAAAAGCCTTATCCACTTTGACACTATTAAAGGTACAAGGAATATAAACATTTCCTAGATCATCTTGTTTCTGTGGTAGTGTTGCCACTTCATTGGAGTTCTACTTGCTTAACACTTCACTCTCCAACTTATTCGATTCCTCTCTATTTACCAACTTCTCTTTTATGGAATCAGTAAGGTCAACTTGTGTTTTTAGTTTCTCTATTATATGAAGGACCTTATTTAACTCTACTTCTTTTGAGTTTCGTTGCGTTAGGATGGGGTATGAAATTGTAGGTTGATTCTCTTGAGGTTATATTTATTGTGCATGAAATGTTTGTTAGCCCTTTTTCTTTTCTTCATCCCTTACTTGGTCTGTAATGCTTTCTTTTTCTTTTAGAAGCCCTTTTTGAAAAGTCTTTTCTTTACTCTCAAACTTGTGACTGTCAGCTCTTAATTTAGTAAGGACTTCCATTAATTTCTCTCTAACTCTTACTTCCTTTTCTTCTTCCACATCTTCTTCGACTTGGTTGAGCTTCTCTTTAGTGGCTCTAGTGATTACCGTTATCCTTTCTCTAGGATTTATTTCGATTGTGCTCGAAAAAATCCTTTTAGGTTTCTCCACCACTTATTTGACCAGTTGGTCAAATTTTATCTCTAAGTTTTGTATGGATGCTTTTGTTTGCTGATGCTTCATCTTTGAATCCTGAATAAGTCCCAGCATCATCTCATCCATATTTGGGTTCCTTAGTTGTGATGTTTTTGCTTGAAATCTAGGTGGAGGGTTATTCCGTTGCTGTCTCTGATTTTCCTATGAGAAGTTGGGGTGGTTCCTTCATCCTATAATGTACGTGTTACCGTAAGGGTTATTTTAGTTTCTTGGAGTGTTTCCCAAATAGTCTATGCGCTCGGGTTGATTATATAACACACCACCTCCACATAGCACATGCTCGAGCATCCGGAGTATATTCAGGAACATACCCTATGAAAATGATATGTTAGAGCAATCACATTCACATATTATGACATCATATAGAAACATAAATAGCCAAAAGATCAACTTTTTCTATTTCATTCGCAAACATAATTTACATCGTAGTATTTCATTACGTAATACATATATTTACAATAACAAAAATATCTGAGAGTTTACTACTCAATTACAACATTCTATTGAAATGAGAAAACTAAACAAAAGTACTCTATCTAACTTCTCAGTATCAGCTGACCGAACCTTTGAGCCATTATTGATTCCTAAAATTTGATAGAACTAGACTTCTACTAGTTCGTCTTAGGAACTATATCTCCCTCATACTTGAAATCAACATTTGCAATTTTGACGAGTTTGTAAACTCAACAAATACAATTTATGTACACTATTTTGCATTTCTATTTCAGAACAGTCCAAACAATTCATTTCAATCATTCATTTAATACATATAAAATTATACATACATATGCATATTTGACTCCACTTTTATTTTTATTTTGTTATGACCGAGTGTCTTTTTACTGTCTTGTATCAGTTGTGGATACCGGGCTCGTTAATAACTGAGCCTGTGGCTCTTTATGCACATTTTTTAGCTTTAAGCCCTTTTTCACTGGTCACTCTGGTTACAACTCCTTTATCTAATCATATATCATAATATGATGGAATGCATAAATTCTTATTATATGCAATCAATATCTTTCATTCATCGTGCACAGTCATATTCAAATATTCATTGGATCTAAGTCCAATATTCAACATGTAGTTAAGTACACATAATTTTCCCAATTCACATCCAATTAAGAACACTCCCAATACAATCTCAATTATCAAACTCCTCGGACAATAAATGTTTGGAATTATCTCAATCACATCAATAACAGTTCAATAGCTGAAATTTAAATAGAAACAAATCAATCCTAGTAAGAAAACATCTAAGTTGACTTACATTATGCTCCAGATTAGCTACTGCCTTGACGAATCGGCAATGTCTGGATGCTGGCATTCGACTTGTGTCTCTAAAATCATACAATACACATATATTGTACATACATTACCAAGTTGATCAATCACATAAGTATTCATCATGCACATATAAATATGTCATGATTAATGCATGCTCCATTTAACTTTCCCAGGTATGTATCCTTAAATCATAGCTCTTAATCATTCACACATTATAAATTAGATATAATAGTTTGCAATTAGGCTTATACCTTAAGTAAACATGATTATTCTAATATCATGAATCAAACATTCACCAATCCTTTTCTAGCATTATATAATCACACAATATCCAAATTTTCATTCATTCATACCTAATACACATCACTCATTCCTTTGGATCACAATTGCATTCCTAATAAAACCTTCATTCCTATATCATTCATAAATTTCCATATTTTAAACACATTAATATCAACAATCCATTCCTTAAGTTATAACATCAATTAACAACCTAAACATATCAAGCACTTTAACCAATTAATCAAGCATCAAACTAGGTTCATTTCAAGTCTTAGTTAAGTCTAATTATAGAAAAGTAAAGTAACTTATCCTTCGTTGGTTCAATGATCACACAAAAGAGAAGATTTCACGTCTAATGCCTTTCCCATGATCATGGGATGTGTCATCCGAAAATTTTCTCTTCATTCTCCTTCAGAATTTTCCAGATATTAACCTTTACATACTGTACCCAACACATCTTCTTTATAGTTAATCATTTAGACCTAAATTCCCCATCAATATTACCTTGATTCCAACTCAAAATCATCCATACAACAATACATAAACTATTATTCATCACTTATACAAAAATAGAACACAAGAGTATACATTTATTCATCAACATTTTAGCACACTTCATACACCTTTAACACCATCAATCTATCCCTAAACAATTGTCATAAAATTTTCTATTAAAACAAGCCATGAAGAAAAATATCTTACTTACTTGTTTAGCTCATAAACTCTTCAAATCCTTAAGTAAACCTAGATCTCCAAGCTTACACGATCATCACCCTTTTAAGGTGGAATAGGTTAGGTTTTTTCATCAACAAAGAGAAGACAAGAATGAAATATTTGGAGTGGCAAAGTGTTGAATGATGTTAACTCGAAACACTTGTCACTTGCCACATGTCTTATACTCATGGTTCCAAATTTCTCTTAATAACTAGTCCATTTATCTCTCAATCCCCAAGCCATTTGTCACCCAATTGTCTAAACTATTTGTCACTACATCCTAATGCCACACGTCACCTATTTATATTGCCATGTGTCAATTTGTCTTGCCAATTGGCATTTTTTCTAATCCAAAATACATATAAATTCATAAATCTCCCAATTTTAACAATTAATTTCAAATTACTAATTGGAATTCAATCAAACCAAAATTTAAGACATAATAATTCACATTTCACATGATGTTCATTTTAAATCTTTCATACCCCGAAATATGTCAGTTGAGTGCATAAACAATCTTTTTAACGTGTACAAAAATCATAATTCATATATGTATGCTAATGATATGCATTTGAATGCAATGCACCTCATATATTCTCAATGTTATTTCTCATGTACAATGATCTAGGGTTCTAACCCTTAGTATGGAAAAACGGGTTATTACAATTCTCTCCCCCTTAAGAAACTTTGTCCTCGAAATTCTTACCTGATTGATCAAACAGATGGGGTTATTGTTTCCTCATGTTCTCCTCCATCTCCCATGTATCTTCTTCTCTTTAATGATTCCTCTAAAGGACTTTAACTAATGGGATCACTCAATTTCTCGATTGTTTATTCTAATAACCAACTATCGTAATCGGTTCCTTAAAATAACTCAGATTATTTACAATTTCAACTTCTTGTGCTAGTAACACATGTGTCGGATCTGATCGATATCTCCTGAGCATATTAACATGAAACAAGTTATGGATCTGAGCCATCTATACTGGTAATGATAACCTGTAAGCCAAAGGTCCAATTCTCTCAATAATCTTATATGGACTAATGTATCTAGGGCTTAGTTTACCCTTTTTACCAAACCTTAGCACTCCTTACCAAGGTGATACTCTTAGAAACACGTTAGCTCCAACTTGATACTCCATATCTCTCCGGCGCTGATCTACATACTTTTCTGTCTGTCATGAGCCACTTTAATTCTACCACAGATTAGTTTAACCTTATCAATAATATCTTGAATCAGTTATGGGCCTTTAATAATCCTTAGACCCTTTTCATCCCAATACAAAGGCAAACGACATTTTTTGCCATATAAAACCTCATATGGTGCCATATCAATACTACTGTGATAGTGATTATTGTATGCAAATTCAACCAGAGCTACATATTGATCACATGCTCTTTGGAATTCCAAAACATAAGCTCTGAGCATATCCTTAACAGTATTAATACTTCTCCCATTATGTCCATCTGTCTGAGGATTAAAAGCTATATTGAAGTTCAACCTTATACCCAAAGCTGTCTGTAAATTACCCCAAAATATCGAAGTAAATCTGGGATCTCAATATGATACAATAGACACTAGGACCCCATATAACCTCAGCTCTTCATTAATAAACTTCCAAGCTAACTGATCTAATGCATTATTCTCTTTCACAGGTAAGAAATGGGTCAACTTTGTCAATCTATCCACAATGACCCATATGGCATCATGTTACCACGGAGTCCTTGGTAAACCTATAATAAAATCTTTAGTAATCCTCTCCCATTTTCACTCCAGAATAGGTAATGACTGTAATTTCCCAACCAAAGCCTGATGCTCAGTTACTTGCTTATTCATCCCTAGCCACTAAAAATGTTGTTTCAACGTATTGCACAATTTTGTAGTACCAGGATGCATAACATAAGCTGCTATATAAGCTTCCTCCAAAATCTCTTTTCTTAGATCATCTACATCAGGTATACATAATCTCTACTTTAACCATAATGCATCATCCCTCAATTCAAATTCAGAATTCTGGTTCTGTTTCAACTTCTTAATAAGCTTCACGAATTTTGGATCTTTGCTTTGAGCTTTTCTGATCCTTTCATGTAACACCGATCTAAGCTTCAACGTAGCTATCAATACTTCATCTTGCCCTAATTTTTGGTCAACATTCAATGCTCTTAGTTGTACTAGGTTTGGTAACCTTGATATCTATACTTGAGCCATACTACTATTGGATTTCCTGCTTAATGCATCAACCATAACATTAGCTTTACCAGGATGATACTCTATTGTGTAATCATAATCGTTAAGCAGTTCAATCCATCACCTTTTTCTGATATTTAACTCCTTCTGACTCAACAGAAATGATTTGTGAATATATGAAATGTTTCACCATATAGATAATGTCTCGAAGTTTTCAAAGCAAATACCACATCAGTAAGCTCTAAATTATGAATCGGATAGTTGAACTCATGAGACCTTAACTGTCTCGAAGAATATGCAACCACTTTGCCATATTGCATCAAAACACATCCTAATCCTTGGTGTGAAGCATCACTATATACCACATAACCTCTAGATCCAGATGGAGTAGCTAACACTGGTGTTATAGTTAATCGGTGTTTTAATTCATCAAAACTCTTTTGGCATTTATCAGTCCATCTGAAAGGTACATTCTTCCTCAAAAGTTTTGTCAAAGGGGATAAGATCAATGAAAACCCCTCAACAAATCTCCTATAATATCCTATTAATCTAAGAAAACTACAGATCTCAGACACATTTCTCGGAGCTTCCATTTCATTACTGCTTCAACTTTTTTTGTGTCTACTTGTATGCCCTGTCTAGATACTATATGACCCAAGAATACTACTTGATCAAGCCAAAATTCACACTTACTGAACTTGGCATACAATTTCTTCTTTCTTATTATCTGTAAGACTAGCCTTAAATGTTCAGACTGTTCCTCTCTACTCTTCGAATACACTAAAATATCATCTTTGAATACAATCATAAAATTATCTAAGTAAAGTTGGAACACCTTATTCATCAATGCCATAAAAGTTGTCAGAGCATTCGTCAATTCAAAAGGCATCACCAAAAACTCAAAGTGCCCATACCTAGTCCTAAATGCACTCTTTGGTACATCAGTCTCTGCTATCTTTAACTAATAGTCCTCTAATCTCAAATCTAATTTAGTAAACACTTGAGCTCCCTGTAACTGATTAAGTAAATCATCTATGCTCAATAACGAATACTGATTCTTCACTGTCACCTGATTCAACTGCCTATAGATAATGCACAATCTCAAAGTCTCATCTTTTTTCTTCACAAACAAAACTGGGGCTCCCTAAAGTGACATACTAGGTCTGATAAAACCCTTATCCAACAACTCCTGTAATTAAATCTTAAGTTCCTTAGGTTCCAGGTGCCATCTTATATAGAGGAATAGATATAGGAGCAGTACTTGGAACTAAATCGATAGCGAACTCTTTCTCCCTATCTGGGTTAAACCAGATAATTAAGTAGGAAACACATCTAGGAATTCCCTAATAATAGGAATATATTGTACCTTTTACTCAGTCTGAGTATCAATCACATAGGCCAAATAAGCCTTGCATCTACCTCAAATCAGACTTAAGGAACTCATTGATGAAATCAATTTGGCTAGCACTGCTTGAATAACACCTTGAAATATTACTCTCGGTTGATTAAGAGATTCAAGAATCCCCTCGTTGGTGTAGCAGTTCATCACAGCCCTATGTGTAATAAACTAATCCATACCTAAGATAAGCTCTATCTCATTTAACTACAATACAATCAAATTAGCTTCTAATTCTACCTGATCAACTCGAATCATGCATCCTTTACACACTTCTCTAATCACTGCAGTACTACCTATCAGTGTACTCACTTTTAAGCCATATTTCAACATTTCTCTCTCATAATGTAGTTTAGATGCCAGACGTTGTGTGATAAATGAATGTGTAGATCCTGGATCTAACAATGCAAATGCTTCAAATTAAAAGAAATTTAACACACCTGTTGCAACATCTAGAGAGTTCTGAGCCTCCTGTCTTGTAATAGCATAAATCTTGGCTTAAGACTACAGTTGGTTACTCCGCACCGTAGTCCTGGCACTAGGCCCTACTGAATTTGTTCTTCCCCTACCTCAACCTCTCTGTCCTAATCCACTAACTCTACTTTACTGTATCGTAGTTTCTGTTACTGATCCTCCTCTTATTCCAGATTGTGCTCTGAAAGTCACGGGACAGTCTGTAATATGGTGCTCAAAAGAGCCACAATGAAGGCAAGCTCCTGATAACTTCCAACATTCTCCACCATATTTCTTTCCACAATGTTCACAGCTAGGCATCTGTTGTGCCTGCCCAGATATTGGACCTCTACCATTACTAGACTGTGTAAAACTGCCTATCGGTCTAAACCCCGACTGTCTCGATATAGTTGGTGTTCTATTCTGGCATTTACTGAACCTTTTGCTAAAATCAACTTAAGACTCACCGTATTTCTTCATTTTAAACTCTTGCTTATACTCTCCTTGTCCATCTTTCAGTAATTGTTCAATTCTGATTGAGGCAGCTCGTAGCTCTATAAAACTACTCAAATTAGTGATAGCCAACGTCGTCCTGATCTCCATATTCAGTCCATCTTCAAACCACCTACACTTGTCTTCCTCAGTTGGAATCAAAGCAATAGTATACCCTCATTAACTCATTAAATTTTATCCCATACTCAGCTACAGTGAGACTTCCCTAGTTTAAATCTAAGAATTCCTTCATCTTCCTATCCAAATAGATCTTTGGCATATAATTCTCCTTGACGACCTTCAGGAAGTCCTCCCATGTTAATCTACAAGGTTGAGTGGTACTATCGGGAACAGTCTTCTACCACTAATAAGCTAGATCTTGCAGTAACGAGAATGTGTAGTTAAACATTTCATTTGAGTCATAGTCCATCTGATCAAATACCCTTTCTGTTCTCTCTAACCAACCTTATGCCTCAACAGGGTCTGTACTTTCGTAAAAGTCTACAGCCCCCTACTTTCTCATTTTATCATAACTGCTTTCTCTTCTTAAGAATTCTCTGAGGCATTTGGTTAGACTGAGATACTGGAGACTCTTTATTGGCTGCTACAAACCCTAGTCACCTAACTCTGCGACTTGATCTCCTATAGCGAATGATCTATAATAAACAATAATCATGGTCACTATCCGAGTCTCTCACTGTATATCATGTCTATATGTTCTTATATATCCCTATGGATGCCAAACCATGCTCTGATACCAAAAACCTGTAACACCCCACATCTAAAGGGCACATGTCCGAACATCCTAAAGACATTCGAGAATATACCTTATGAAAATGGCATATTAGAGCAATGACATTCACTTATTATGGCATCATACAGAAACATAAATAGCTAAAAGATTAACTTTTGCTATTTCATTGATAAACATAATTTACACTGTAGCATTTCATTACCTAATACATATATTTACACTACCAAAAATATCTGAGAGTTTACTACTCATTTACAACATTCTACAGAAATGAGAACACTAAAAAAGGTACTCTATCTAAGCTTCTCAGTATTAGTTGACCAAACCTTTGACCCATTCTTGATTCCCAAAATTTGACAGAACCAAACTTCTATTAGTTCGTTTTAGGAACTATGTCTTCCTTGTACCTAAAAATCAACATTTGCAATTTTGATGAGTTTGTGAACTCAATGAGTGAACCATCCTCAATGAGCTCTTTTCGAAATGTCCATCTATTCATGAAACTAGCCTTTGTCTTTTCTTTACTCTCAAACTTGTGAATGTTAGCACTCATTTCAGTGAGGACTTCCATTAATTTATCTCTAACTCTTACTTCCTTTTCTTCTTCCACTTCTTCTTCGACTTAGTTGAGCTTCCTTTTGGTGGCTCGAGTGATTGCTATTATCCTTTCTTTGGGATTTGTTTCAATTATGCTCGATAAAATCCCTTTAGGTCTATCCACCGCTTATTTGACCAGTTTGTCAAAATTTATCTCTAAGTTCTGTATGGATGCTTCTTGATCGCAAGGGTACACACAATAAGTTTTCATATTTATTAACTTTGGTAAATTCTACAAGTGCATAGGTCGTTCATGTAGAACCTAAGGTATCGATCCCATGAGGAGGGCTAAACTAGTCCTAAAATCTAAGGTCATACTAAACTATAATAATTTAAAATAAATTAACTAATGCATAAAATAAACCAATCAAACAATTAATTTCAAGATTTAAGTTGCAGAAATCTACAAGATAACCAGTCACACAAACCAATCCCAAACCAACCTAGAAACTATCAAGTGAGAGAAAGGGAGTTTTTAAGCTGAGATTAATGAAAACTAAATCAATTTTGTAATTATTGAATTAATGGGTCTAGATGATCCTAGGGTAAATTACTCTCTCATGAGTTATAATTCTTAACCCTAATTGATAATCCCTAATTTAAATTATGGAATTGTGATCTTTCGACTCACAATTGACCCAAAACTTAAATTAGTTCTAAATTGTCTAATAACCTATCGGGAACCTATGCTCGATCTCTCGTTACACGATTCTACCGGTTTGATTCAATTCTCTACCTATCAAATCACCTAACTCTGGTTATCTCAATTTGATTATTTTCACTCAGCTCACCCTCTCAGTTTACTACCAAGTTATTAAAAGCATAATTAAATCACAATTGAATCGATAAAAAAACAATCAATCAAACTTTATTAATCTAAAAAATCAAAATCCCAAAGGTGAGTATAAACAACAACTCAATATTTAGCACACCCTATTCTCAAAACCTATTTCAATTCTATACATGAATAAAATTGAAATAACCCAAAAATATGTTGGGAACGTAATTGCAAAGGCAGTGATAGTGAGAAACCACCTGTTCCGAGAAGTACGATGTGTCAAACTTGTTCTCCTTGTTTCTCTTCCTTTATCTCCTTCCTCAATCTCTTGATTTCTCTCTAGGTTTTTCCGTAATTGGCTAACATGAAAGCTCTCTTTTTTAGACTCTCCAAGGCTGTTGCATCTGTCTCATAATGTTGTATTTATACTTTGGACGCTTTAGGTTAAATTCGACTTCGAAACGGTCTAAAAATCTAGCAAAATTTAAGTTTTTTCTTCAGCTCAACACGGGCCACGATCGTGGCTAGCGCTAAACCCACGATCGTATCTCAATATGCACGATCGTGACCTGAATGGAAGCTCTCTTCCATGACCGTGCCTCTATGTGCATGATCGTCGCCTAGCTATTTTAGCTCATCCCTCTCTGTCATAATCGTGGTCTACTGCGCCATGATTGTGGGCTATGTCTTTAGCCCAAAAAATCCTTGTAACTTCTCCGTTCTTTATCGTTTACCTGAAGCACTAGTAAGCACATCAAGGTACCTCAAAAAATAACAATTAAGCTCAAAGACTCATATTAACCCATAAAACACTTAAACATATAAACTAACACAATTAAAACCTAAATACACACTTAACACTCAAATTCATAATAAATACATAACAAATTAAACCTTAAAACACAATGCAAATGATAATTATCAACATCCCCACATTAAAACATTTACTTGTCCTCAAGCAACAAAACACAAACATAAAAACACAATAAACATGAAGCACACAATGCAAAAATGAGACAATAGCTTCAACTTCATGAAAGAAATTTAATCTTAAACACATTCTGGCAAGTTATTTCTAATCATTGACCTACAAAGTCTATGTTTAAAGGCTTTGAACTAAATATACAAGTTAACCAGGATCTAAGTGCTAATTCAATTGTCCTTTCAATTGTACACACACATTAATAATTCTTTGGTCCTTTAGACTCTGTAACTATTCCTAAGTACAATTTCATGAAAAATCAAGCTTATTACAAGTGCGGTAGGTTTTTATTAAGAACACACTTTTTTTCATTTAATTTTAAACCACAAACTTAGTCTTTTACTCAGAGGCAAACATTGATGATAAATGTCGATCCAGTTACTCGACTAAGTCATTTATTAACAGCTTGGTTGAAACATCATTATAGCCTTTTGACGCAAAGGTACACATTTGTGATGCGTGTCAATCTGGTTACTCAGCTATTATCACGTTTTTAACTAGCTACTAGCTCTATTCATAACTCGAAGGTTAGCATAATAGTAATTTATTAACATAACACTTTTTTTCTTGCCTACCTTGTTATTTTTAACTATTCGTTTTTATGAAAAAATATTAGTTAAGTTACTTAAGTTAAAGGGCCCCAAATTATGAATGAATGCGACAACCTATGGGGTGTTAAATTTACACTAAGTCCTAATTAAGTTGTATATTTATCCAAAACCCTAATTCACTAATTTTGCGAGCTAATGATCATTCAGAACGTACTAGACTATGCTCAAAATTAAACAAAATTCACTTATTTAAGCCATTGACACATTCAAACAATTCGCACAATATAACTTAATAACTATCATACGGTATGCAAAATCACATTCAAAAGCAAAAACACAATCCCTCCCCACACTTGAACAACACATTATCCCCAATGTGAGAATGAGGCACACACAAGCACATAAAACAAAAGAACAGACATAATTTAAAGTAAATAGAAATAAATAAAACAACAACGTAAAAATTAGAACTAAAGGCTAATTTTTGAAAAGAAGGATTGGGTTAAGTATAAATCCTATGGAGATAGAGGTGGTGATAGTGTCGGAGGCAGTAATTGAACGTTTTGAGACTCGAAATATCAATGGATCCATCAGATATCTCAGCACTGGCGTCGTTATGTTTGCACCATCACTGTAAGTGTCTTGTTATTCTCGGTGATTACATCCAAAACCTTCTTCCAACCTTGTTCTTCTTCCTCAGATTCTTCACTGGTGGATTCCTCTTGTGCCTGACGAAGTGGTGCTGAGCTCAAGCTCGCCTAACTGGCCCTAATCTAAATACATGTCTTTTGGCTAATGTCTCTCAGTTCCATGTTTGTGGAATGGATGATCTCAACTTGAAATAAGTGATGATGGTTGAGAAAGTCAGGGAGGTGAACTGTTAATCCCCTCCGTTCCACACTAAAATGTTCCACAATGGCAGACACTATGTATCCTATTCCAAGATGGTTGCTCTACTTGTGCGGAGTTGCGGCAATGGCATTCAGCACATGCGTAGATATGTAGACTGGAATACTATGGTCCAAGCACCACAACATCTCAGTGAAACACTTGTTGGTTTTGGTCTTGTCAAAGACCAGTTGACACATAAATTTGTGCAGTAACAAGTGTTCATAAGACCATATGATGTTGTTATGCACATTCTTTTCATAGAATTGCTTAATTCCAGTAAGCTCATGCCAGTAGTGAGAAGGATGAAAGTCTTTATGATGGTCGATGATGTAGGATTCGGGGAATCTGCACATCTCGGATATAATTTTGACATTCAATTCATATGCTCTTCCTTCTAATCTAAACTACAATTCTTTTGCATTCTTAGGGTCAAAATTCAAGGAAGTGAAGAAGTCCACGGTAAGCTCCTCATAAACAGGAAAATTGAAAATGTATAAATTGAGCCCACTGGATACCCTCAGTTAGGTTGTCTACTCACTCACGTAATTCTGGCCTATCTAGGGTGTCAAAATTAAAGTACTTTGGGACTATAATTTGTCTAGTATGAAGGGATAAAAAATGAGTACCTTGCTCCTCTGTATAGATTGGGAAGGGTGTGCCATAGTCTGCCGCTCAGTTCCATCTTCCCCATCCCGCAACTTGTTGTCGTCCATATGGTTCCTGGCGGGCTGATTATTTAATGCATGGCATGATTGGGCAGAAATTGGGAAGAATTTAGAGGTTGAAAATTTTAAGAGAGACGTAAGATTGTTTGGATGCTTAATTTCTAGAGAGATAAAGTGAAAATGAAGGTGAAAGTGAAAATGAAGTTAGAACTGAATATATAGGTGGTAAAAAGGATAACATGGTAAAAGATATTTTTAAGAAAAGCGTCTTCCCCTTTTTCTTCATAGTCATAAGTCACGATTGTGGCATGTGGCTTACCACCTAACGCATGCTCAATCGCAGGCCATTGTCGTGGCCGGTAAGGATGTCAATAATGGTCCGGCCTAACTCAACTTGGCTCGTTTTTGGTCTGGGTAGGCCAGGCCACGGGTAGGCCATGGGCCGACCATGGTCTTCCCAGGTAGGCCACGGGCCAAAACGACATTGTTTTGAAATTAGCAGGCCAGTCTATCCTAACCTTCCAGGCCACAAACCATCCCACGGGCCACTATGATCTTGGCTCAGGTGCGGCCTGACCCGACCCATTGACATTCCTAGTGGCTAGTAGCTATACACTCACCTGTCCTCGAGCTGACCTGGCCCGACCTATTGACATTCCTAGTGGCCGGTAGCTATACGTTCACTCCAAATTCCTTCTTTTGTTCTTTTTATAATTTGTTTCAATTTCACTTCCTATCCCTTGTTAGCCTCTCTTTTCATGCTTCAGCATCATCCACATAATTTTTAAAGATTAATTCCTTTTTCACTTTATTCGAAACAAAAACAATCCTAACTACAAAAATTCCAACGTTTTGACAAAATTAACAATGAAAATAATAACTTTTTTTCATAGGTTGCCTCCTATGCAGCATTTATTTTAACATCAGTAACTCGACACTTCTTTAAGCTCACGATGGTTGGAATGAATGGTTTGATGGTAGCGTTTTCATTAATTTCAAAGTCTACAGTTTAGCTACCATACTGCAGTTACCACCGTCCTTACAGTTTTCCTTTCCTTGCCTTCCTCCTGAAAGCATTACCAGGATCTTCTATGTCCTCCCATTCACCTTGAGATTCGGATTCTTTTAGGTCCACTGGTGGTGAAGGAGCTCCGTACTCTCTAGTGGACACCTTGAATGTCAATTTCTCCTTCCCTATTCGCAGAGTTAATTCACCCCCATCAACATCAATAATTAAGCGTGCAGTGGCTAAGAACAGTCGTCTAAGAATTATCAGGGTGTCCTCATCTTCGCTGATGTCCAAAATGTAGAAGTCAGTGGGAAAGATAAATTTACCAACTTTTACAGGCACATCTTGTATAATTTCCATCGGTCTATGTGATGTTCTATCAACCGTCTTAACTAAAAACTTAGTGGGCACTAACTCTTTTAACCCTAATTTTAGGCTACAGGTGTAGGGCATTATATTTATGCTCACATCTAAATCTGCGAATGGCCTGTCTATAATGATCTTGTTAATACTACAGGGGATGAAAAAGTCCCCTAGGTCTTCTTTCTTCGTAGTTATGTTGGGGTCATCTTCCAGTGGTCGCTCCTTAACCTTCTTCTTGATAGACTCCTGTAATTTGAGCTTTGCCTGTACTAGTTCTATCACATCCTCGACCTTATTTTGCTCAATCTCTTATAATTTTTCTACTTCCCTTTTTACATATGACTCCTACTTCTACACAATAGGGAACGAAAATACACGTCAACTTGCATTAAGGGATTCGATCATAGGCTTAGTCGAAAGGCCTTCTTTAACCACTTAACCTTCTTCTTTATCTTCTATCTTTTCTAGTTCCTCGTCTTGAGTTTGACTAATAACCATGATTTGTTCCTTCAGATTGGACTCAGTGTTGCTTGGAAGAGTTCCAGCATTCCGAGTCAGCATTGCCTCTACTAACTGGCTAACTTGGATTTCTAGATTTTGTCTAGATGAGGCATGATTGTTCGTTACTTGCTCAAATTTGCTCTCGAGCCTCATATATGCTTCCTCCATGCATCCGATATTATTTAAAATTTTGTCCAACTTTGACTCTATCGAGCTTGCTTTGTCTTATTAAAAGCTTGATTATCCCTGAGGCTTGAACTGTCATCCATTGTTGTTGTTTAACTAAGAAAAGTTATAGTGATTCTTCCACCTGAGGTTGTAAGTGTTGGAGTAAGGATTGTTTACACCTCCTCATCTAAACTGCGCTCATATATAGTTTACTTGCTCCTGTTTATCCTCTCTTATCAAGTAGCAGTCCACAGTATCATGATCTGTCTGACCACAAAGCTCACACTTCACTTGTACAGCCTTCACTTGGGCTAATGACGATGCCTTCATGTTGCTTAGTTGTTGCGTCAAATTATCAATCTTCACTTACATCTTTATCATCTGATCAACGGCAAAGATCCCCTTTTGCTCTCTAAAAGTCATAGGCTGCCTCCCTCACTCACTCGTCCATAGGCAGCTATTTCTGACCAGCTCCTCAATCCACTCCTCTACTTCATTGAATGTCTTCCGGACACTATGTTTATGGTGCCTCTGGTAGGTGGGTTTACTCTATTGTAAAAAGTCTACAAAAGGAACTCCTTTAATAGGTTGTGGTGTAGGCACTTCCTTTACAGGTCTTTGTATCTCTCCCACGCTTCATAAATGGACTCCTCGTCACCTTATTGGAAATTGGTTATTTCTTTTATTATCTTTTTGGTCTTTGTCAATAGGAAGTACTTGTCCAAAAAGGCAAGCACAAATTGCTCCCGCGTCGTGATGTTGGTGGGGCTTAATGAATGATACCAAGCTTTCACTCTATCTCTAAGTGTGAAAGGGAATAGCCTAATCCTAATAGCATCCTCTGACATTTGGCGATAACAAAAAGTATCACAGATCTCGAGGAAGTTCACAATGTATGCGTTAGAATCCTCATTCGCTAATCTTTAAAATTGGACGTTCTGTTGAAGCATGTTCAAGAGTGCTAGCTTAATCTCGACTAAGGCCGCTTGAACTGGTAGCCTAGCCACTCCTTGGTTCCATGGGTTAAACCCTGGCCTTATGAAGTCTAAGAGGGTCCTCTGCTGCCATCCTTGATTAGCTTCTTGATCCATATTTTGTTGAAATTCCTCGGCCATTTTTGATTTTCCTAGCTCTTCGTCTTCCTCTCACTGAGCTTTCATAAGGGTTCATTCTAATCATGTGATATCTAAATCTATTATCTCCGCTGCACGACTCGAACCTCTCGTGACTCTTGTGTTCATGCAAGAGCACGCTTCCTAAAATAAGCTAGAGAAATAAAAACACAAATTAAAAACTACTCTAACGCCTTAAACTATAGAACTAAATTGTCTTCCTTGGTAATAGTGCCAAAAACTTGATCACAAGGTTACACATGTTAATTTTTAATATTTATTAACCTTGGTAAATTCCACAAGTGCACAGGTTGTTCGCGTAGTACTTAAGGTATCGATCCCACGAAGATGGCTAAACTAGTCCTAAAATCTAAGATAATTCAAAATAAATAAACTAATGTAGAAAATAAACCAATCAAATAATTAATTTCAAGATTTGAGTTGCAGAAATCTAAATAAGATAACCAGTCACGCAAACTAATCCCAAACCAACCTAGAAACTATCAAGTGAAAGAAAGGGGTTTTTAATCCGAGATTAACGAAAACCTAGTCAGTTGTGTAATTATCGAATTAATGGGTCTAGAAGGTCCTAGGGTGAATTACTCTCTCTCGAGTTATAATTCTTAATCCTAATTGATAATCCCCAATTTAAATTATGGAATTGTCATCTTTCGACTCAAAATTGTCCAAAACCTAAATTAGTTCTAAATTGTCTAATAACTTACTAGGAATATATGCTCAATCTCTCGTTACATGATTCTACCGGATTGATTCAATTTTCTACCTATCAAATCATATAACTCTCGTTAGCCCAATTTGATTATTTTCACTCGGCTCACCCTCTCAATTTATTGCCAAGTTATTAACAGTATAATTAAATCACAATTGAATCGATAAAAACACAATCAATCAAACCTTATTGATCTCAAAAATTAAAATCCCAAAAGTGAGTATAAACAACTCAAAATTCAACACAACCTATTCTCAACACCTATTTCAATTCTATACATGAATAAAATTGAAATATCTGAAAAATATGTCAGGAACGGAATTGCTGAGGTAGCGACAATAGGAAACCACCTGCTCCGGGAAGTACGTCGTAGCAAGCTTCTTCTCCGTGTTTCTCTTCCTTTGTCTCCTTCCTTAATCTCTTGATTTCTCTCTAAGTTTTTCCAAAATTGGCTAATGTGAAAGCTCTCTTTTCTATACCCTCTAAGGTTGTTGCATCTGTCTCATAATGATGTATTTATACTTTAGACATTTTAGGTTAAAGTCAAGGTCAAAATGGTCAGAAAAATCTTGTGAAATTAGAGTTTTTGCTTTAGCCTAACGTAGTCCACGATTGTGGCCAGTGCCTAAACCTTTCTGTCACGATCGTGGCCTGAATGGAAGCTCTCTATCACAACCATGCCTCTATATGCACAATATTGGCCTGACTACTCTGGCTCGTCCCTCTCTTTCATGATTGTGGCCTACTGTGCCACGATCGTGGGCTATGTCTTTGGCCTGAAAACTCCTCGTAACTTCTCCCTTCTTCGTCGTTTACCCTGAAACAGTAGCAAACACATCAAAGTACTTCAAAAATATAACAATTAATCTCAAAGACTCATATTAACCCATAAAAACACTTAAACACACAAACTAATGCAATTAAAACCTAAATACACACTCAACACTTAAATTCATACGAAACATATATAACACAATGCAGATGACAAATATCACTTCTATTTGCTAATACTTCACCACTGAATCCTGAATAAGTCCCAATATCATCTCATCCATATTTTGGTTCCTTAGTTGTGATATTTTTTCTTGAAATCCAGGTGGATGGTTATTCCTTTACTGTCCCTGATTTTCCTATAAGAAGTTGGGGTGGTTCCTTCATCCCATAATGTATGTGTTACCATAAGGGTTATTTTGGTTTCTTGGAGTGTTTCCTAAATAATCTACATGCTCGGGTCGATTATGTAACGCACCACATTCACAGAGCACTTGCCCGAGCATTCGGAGGATATTTAGGAACCTACACTATGAAAATGACATGTTAGAACAATCACATTCACTTATTATAGCATCATACAGAAACATAAATAGCCAAAAGATCAACTTTTTCTATTTCATTCATAAACATAATTTACACTGTAGCATTTCATTACATAATACATATATTTCCATTACCAAAAATATTTGAGAGTTTACTACTCATTTACAACATTTTATATAAATGAGAACACTAAACAAAAGTACTCTATCTAAGCTTCTCAGTATCTAGTTTGCAAACTCAGTGAGTGAACTCATATCATAACACAAAGACAATTCAGAGTTCAATTCATAACAAATCATATCATCAAATATTAAATATCACTTCACATTTCATCATGCATCAACAAATACAATTTATATACCCTATTTCACATTTCTATTTCAGAACAGTCCAAACAATTCATTTCAATCATTCATTTAATACATATCAAACTATATATGCAAATGCACATGTGACTCCACTTTTATTGTTACTTTGTTGTGACCAAGTGCCTTTTTACTGTCCCGTATCTATTGTGGATATCGGGCTCATTTATATACTATCCCATACCCATTGTGGATACTAGGCTCATTAATAATTGAGCCTGTGGCTCTTTGTGCACATTCTAAGCTTTAAGCTCTTTTTCACTGGTCACTCCGATCACGTCTCCTTTATCTGATCATGCATCATAATGTCATGAAATCCATCAATTCTCATTATATGCAATCAATATCTTTCATTCATCGTGCACAGTCATATTCATATATTCATCGGATCTAAGTCCGGCATTCAATATGTAGTTGAGTACACATAATTTTCCTGATTCACATTCAATTAGGAACACTCCCAATACAATGTCAATTATCAAACTCCTCAGATAATAAATGTTCAAAATTATCTCAATCACATCAATAACAGTTCAATAGCTAAAATTTAAATAGAAACAAATCAATCCAAGTGAGAAAACATCTAGGTTGACTTATAGTATGCTCCAGATTAGCTACTGCCTTAACGAACGGGCAATGTCTGGATGTTAACGTTCGACTTATGTGTCTAAAATCATGCAATATACATATATTGTACACACATTACTAAGTTGATCAATCACATAAGTATTCATCATGCACATATAAATATGTCATGATCAATGCATGCTCAATTTGACTTTCCCAGGTATGTATCCTTAAATCGCAACTCTTAATCATTCACACATTAGAAATTAGATATAATAGTTTGCAATTAGGCTTATACCTCAAGTAAATATGATTATTCTAATATCATGAATCAAACATTCATTAATCCTTTTTTAGTATTATATAACATTCTACGATCATGGGATGTGTCATCTGAAAATTTTCTCTCCATTCTCCTCTAAAATTTTGTAGATATTAACCCTTACATACTATACACAACACATCTTCTTCATAGTTCATCATTTAGTCCTAAATTCCTCATCAATATAACCTCAATTTTAACTCAAAATCATCCATACAACAATACATAAACTCTTATTCATCATTTATAAAAAATAGAACACAAACATATACATTTATTCATCAACATTCAAGCACACTTCATACACCTTTAACACCATCAATCTATCCCTAAACAGTCATCATAAATTTTTCTATTAAAACAAGCCATGAAGAATAGTATCTTACTTACTTGTTTAGCTCATAAACTCTTAAAATTTTCAAGTAAACCTAGAGCTCCAAGCTTGCACGATCATCACCATTTTAAGGTGGAATAGGTTAGGCTTTTTCATCAACAAGGAGAAGACAACAACGAAATATTTGGAGTGGAGAAATGTTGAATGATGGTAACTCTAAATCATGAGTGTAGGGGTGAGAGTATCATGAGTTGAGAGAAGAAGGAAGAAGAAAAAAACTTATAGCAAAAATGAAAGACAAAGATGGTCTTTAATTGGCAAGTGTTGTGACACTTGTCACCTGCCACACATCGTACATAACACCCAAACAATAGACATAAGATAACATAATCAATCCTTAAAAGAGAAAGAACAACAAAAATAATGGAGAGAATGCTTAACCGAGTTCTTTGGTGTTGATATCACCTTCAAATCAATTTCGGGAAGGTCAACCCTCTATAGGTCTCTAAAGGAATGGAGCTTTGCCCATTCTTCTTTTCAAAATTGAGAGCTCACGACTCCAAAATGCTTCTCTAGATAATCCATGCCTTCTGCCATCATATTATGTCTATTTATATTAAAAATTAGGATTTTGGGTGAATAAGTGGCAAAGTCACAGGCGTGACTTGGTGTGTCACGCCCATAAGTAGGTGTGCCACAGTCATGTTAATGACACACTCTCATGCCCATGACAGTCATAGGCATGACAATAGTCTTATGACTATGACTAAATTGTCATGGCCGTGAGACTTATCTTATGGCATGACAATGCGTCCTTCTTCATTCCTTTTGGCATTTTTTTGTCTCTTCTTGCTCTAATCCTTCTTCTTCTGTTGCATGAAGATAAGTGAGTGTGAAACTCAAGAAGACAACTCCAAGATTATGCTTTTAGCTCACTTTAGCTCTTTTGCTTCCGAATTGTCCCTAAAACCAAATATGAACTAAAATGAATGTCTTAAGCATTTCATAGCATTGATCACTAAGTGTTATGGAATTTGTCGGACCTCGTTTTCGGAGCCCGACTATCGCATTCGGATACTAATATTTTTACACAACCACTTGCATTTAAACTAAACCCTTTTGGGCTCATCTCCATTCCAGCCCAAATATGTCGAAGGATAGCGTTGGTGAGTCCCCACTTTGCATATGAACATGCTTCAATTAGCATAACTTCTTAACTTCTTCTTTTGTGTTTGGCTTGTCGTCTGTGTTTTATCGTCTGTCTTTTACTTTTATCATCTGGGTTTGACCTCCTATCATCTGTGTTTTATCGTCTATCTTTGACTTTTATCGTCTACCTCTCATTTGCTTTTGCCTTTGATTTGCGTCCGCCTTTCATTTGCATTTGCCTCTCATTTACGTCTGCCTGTCATTTGCGTCTGCCTCTCATTTGCGTCTGCCTTTCATTTGTGTCTATGCGTGACGTCATCACAGACGATACTCTTCCTCTATGTTTTCTTTTGCGTCTGTGTGTGACGTCAGCACAGACAATACTCTTCCTCTGTATTTTCTTTTGCATCTGAACATAATCTCTCCAATTCTAACATGCCATTCTAGTATAAACAACCCTAGCAATTTCAACAGAGAAGAACATGCACATGTACGTTTCATTATCCCAATCTTCAAATATAACAAAATCAAACATGGAAAGGAATTCAATCTCACTTTCTCATTTTTAAACACAGTCAGAGTTTGTTACATGTCAATATACACATCAAAACTTAAAACAAAAATACAAAAGATGCTCATGTTTG
>JAOTJB010043122.1:0-22023 GCA_027123815.1 Erythroxylum minutifolium
TCATGCATACATGCATCATGATTTTATACAAAGTTCCAATTATGTTGACTAGTATGCTTATGTTTTAATAATTTATAATTTCAAACATAATCAACCACAATATGAATCCAGTCACTTTGCTCTTGACAAATAAAAGATTGGAAAACGTTGAGAATTTTAATGAAGGAAGACGTAACTTTGACATTGTTCCTCAATATGAACATATTTTATAGGTATTAACTGAAAAAGAGCCTCCATGTTAGCCCCCGAATGTTTTTTTTAGTTAAGCATGATTTAGATAATTATGAGGCTTGGATAAGTGAATTTTTAGGAGTTAATTTTTTTATTTTTTATTTTATTTTCATTTATGTCTATGTTAGTAGAATTTATTTCATGGGTTAGTTGAATTAAAGTGTTAAGGTAGTAAGATTTCATAAAAGGCATTTTTGAAAGACCACTTAAGGTTAAAAGAACCCAAGCTTATAAGGAAGGGTAGAATGGACTTTTTGGGCTCATTAAGGGTAAAATGGGAAAGGAAAGGTGTTGTTCTATGCTTGAGAAGAAGAAAAAAAGTGGAATAGGTGAAGGAAGAAGTGAAATACGAAAATCAAAGTGAGAAACAAAGGTTTCGGTGAAGTTGAGAAAAGAATAGAGTTTTGGGCTGGGTTACATCTTTGCTTAGTATTAAAGAGAGAGTTTGAGGTTGCTCAATAAGGGAAAAAGAAAGCGAAAGGGAGGAGCTTTCTTTAGAGCCAATAATTTCATAAATTGGTGTAAATTCAAGGTAAGTTCGATTTTAATCTTTTCGATTTTTGAAAGCGTTTTAGTTCATAAAGCATAAGAAATGCATGGGTTTAAGAATTCTAGGATCAATTTTAGTGAATAAGTCTTATGGATTCTCCAATTTGAATGCATATTGAATGGGAACTTTGTCTTTGATAAAAGAGAATCAAAGAAGGCAAGAGGAGCAAGAGTAGAGGCATTTTGAGAAAAGTTTTAAGCAAAGAAATTCAAGGTAGGTTTCATGTTTATAATTGGATAATGAGCCATTCTGTTTTCTTTTTAGTGAAGAAAATAAAATGATTTTTCATTGCTTTATAATTGTGGCATTTGTTGCTTTTGAATGATTTAAGAATTGCAATGTGCTTGCCATTTGAATTTTGTTGATTAATTGTGAAAAAGATTATGGAAGTGCATATGAAATATTTCATGTTCATGAAAGACATGTTTTGAAAATGTGCCATTTGGGCAACATGTTTACAAGTTATGAAATGCATGTTATATGGGTTTGGTTTGGTCCCTTAAGCATGTCAAGTGCACTTTGACAAAAGGCTTCTCCTGCCTACCCGTTAGTGGCATGGAGCTCCTTCATGACCTCCCATAAGTTCACAGCTACACAAAACCATTTTGTGGGAATGCGATAATACGTTCTGTTCACGACTACACAGGACCCTTATAGGAAATGTGTAGTACGTTCTATTTTGGATCTACCTAAACAGTTCTGATGTGATTATGTTTTCATGATATGTTGCAAGATTTATGCATACATGATTTGTTTTATTGTGAATTTGGTTGAAAAATTAAGAACCGTGTGTTTTATGATTTAGTAAGAATTTTCTATGACAATGAACATTTTAAATGGTTTTGCTTGTTATTTGTTATAAACTTGTTATCTATGAGCTTTTAAGCTCACCCCCTTTTCGTCCTATCTTCAGGTGAAGAAAATGAGATCGAGTGAAATAGAATCGAGGCATCACTCCAAAATTTGCATCTTTTGCGTTTTAAGCTAGATTTGTAACCACAGGGCTTTAGTTGCATTCTGAGCAAATTACTATTCATGTATCTTTTTGTATTTGGGGCATTTTGAGATATTGATGTATTATGGCTGAAAATGCCCACTAAAGCTTTGTAAAAGCTCTTATATTTTGATGTTAATGAAGTATGTTTGTGTTTTGCCAATGATATGTCAAATTTGTTCACAGCATTTTTTAAGTTTTCCATAAGGGTGAGAAATTATGTTATGGCTTCGAGGGAAATATTGTATTGATTTAGGCTGAATTAGATAAAGTTGCCTTCTTGAAAATTGTGGTTATTTTTCTAGCTTTCCAATGATATATGGTATAAAATTTTTGGACATTGGAGTTGAGAGATATGATTATTAGAAGTTTGGGATGTTGCATAGGATGGACTTTCGGGACAACTACAATATTTTAAAATTTTGACCTATTTAGAGGAAAATTTTGTTTTTAAGGTCTTCATGAAAGTTGTATATCTAGAAGTCTTCTTTAAAACGGTCTTTAAATGACCTTAATCTAATATTTTTATTGAGAGTTATGCCCTTTTTTCTAAAACATGTCTGAGGAAGAAAAGCAAAGGAGGAAGTAAGGGAAGCAAGTCGCGACTGCAGGTCGCAATCGCGATCGCTACTTTGCTGGTTTCCATACCTAAACACCTCACTTTTTTTGATCATAACTTTGTCGCCCGACCTCCAAATGATCTAATTTTTGAAGCATTGGATTCGTAACACATTTCTCTACCTTTTCATAAAAATTTATAGCTTTTGGTATTGATTCAAAAAAGATTGATTGAATCAAAGTGAGGGTATCAATTGGAAGAAAATAAACTGGACATTTTTACTGAACATACTTCAATATTTTCATGATATCTTGATCTTTGGAGCTCCAAATGAGATAATTATTGTTTTTAAATAAGATAGAGACATAGAGCTGCAAATTATCTAAAGGAATCAAATTTTAATTCAGTCTCTAAGACTTTCAATTTCTGGAGTGAAATTGGGTATAATGTACTGTTTCAGGAAAAAATAGTCTGAAAATGTTTGGGCTATAACTTTCCAATTTTGGAACCAAATTGAATGATTTTGGTGTCATTGGAGACTTAAGACAATGGGGAACAAATGATTTGAAGAAGTCTAATTGAAATTCCAATTTGAGTTTTCCCAAAATATGTTCGGAAATAGGAAAAGTGAGTTCTTTTTGAAGATTGACTGGTGTGGGCACGCCACCCTTGTGGGATGCGCGGCCAGATGTCACTTAAGACGTCGGGCACGTGACTCCCAAGTGCAGGGTCCCAACACAGTCTCTTCATTTGAGATAGGTTTACTTAATCTATCAATTTAGATAGTTGAAAAATGGTAAGTAACGAATCCTTTTAGAAGATAAGGTGAAGATGTGCTGGTACCAAGGGTTAACATATTGTTAGGAAAGAAATTAAACACTTAATTACTAATCTCCTCATGTGACTCATCCCTTCCCCTATCTAGCCTCTAGAGGGAGGTTAGTCTATTGAGTTACTTCGTTGTCTTGATTGTTCTATGGAAAAACCTTAGAGTTCTTATCCCTCTCCTTCAACTAATGTATTCTTGTTGTTGATATAAAATTGAATCTTGAATTTTCAAAGCTTTCTAATAGTCAGATAATGCTTCTTTTCTTTATTAAGGAGATTGACTTTTTTATAGCTGATCTTGGATTTAAGACAACCTATCTTTTGACTTAACCACATTCTTCTATTGTCTTTATATTTTATGAAGTGGAGAATTTTAAGCTCTTCTTTACCATGTCTAATTCCCTCACATGAATAAAAAATTTTAATCCTTTAACTTAATGAGTAATTTCCTTCCTTACTACCTTCTCAGACCCTTATACTTGCACTAAGTAGTTACTAAAATGAAATGAAGCATGATGAAACTATTTAGAGATTTAAGTTCTGCACTATGATAGGGTTATGATTCGAGAATATGGGATTACCAAACATCGCATAACTTTGGGGAAAAGCTTAGCACCGCTCTTCATTAACTAATGCTTTGTCTAATTTCTTCCTAATATTACACTCTCTTTGTTGTGAGTTATATCAAGTGTGTAGATTCCCCTCATATTTTAAATCAGTTACCTCAATCTTCGAGATACATTCCTTTAGATCACCATTTTAGCTATATGGATTAATGTTCCCTTCAGCTTCTAATAAATTGATGGTGCTATTGAAATCCCCTAGGATCATCCAAAGACATGTGGATGAGGAATATATATTCTTAAGGTCATTCCACAACCTTCTTCTTTGAAAAACTAGCTTAGAACTATAAAGTAGAGAGATAAGAAGCTTTTTCTAATAGTAAGGTAACTTCCAAATAGATCAGTTGGTTTATAGTTAGGATTAGCCAAAGATCCACTTGATTAGGGTCTAAAGCCAAAATAATTCTTCTGTAATGATGTTGTTGATGCTTTGAGACAATATTCCACTATTTGTTACACATGTCTAAGCTCTTAAGCCTTTTTGCTCTAATTTTTGTCTCCAAAACACTGATAAACATCAACCTTGTTTCATATAGAAAATCGCTAAAATCTTGTTATTTTCTAGGGCTACTTAAGCCCCTTACATTTTATGAGTCAAAAGACATTAAGAAGTGATAGGTTCTTCAAGCCACTCTTCTTCTTACCTAACCTCCTTGTAGTAATAGTAATGAATTCGCTAGACAGGGAGCCTTTCTGTTAAGTTAAGAACTTATATTCTATGTCTAGATAGTTAAGGGTAATTTTAGTATCTGCATTTCCTAAGGGTGTCCCTATTTGCTTATTAAAAGATCTAAGGTTAGCCTTAATTTTAATAGGGATCAATGATTGATCTTATACATCCCTAGACCTTTTTAGTCTTGTCATAGAGTTTAGGTGTACAAGGAGGTGTTAAAGGAGTGTTCTCCTTAACTTCCTTTGAGTTACCAATCTTAATATAAGAGGAAGTTGAAGTATTCATGTCTACAACTTCTGGTCTTCTAAGTGAATATTTTTCTTGTAGATCTCCAACTTTTCTTTTACTGAGTATTCACAGTTTTCCATGATATGAAACTTTGACCATATCGTTAACCATAGATAAATCTTCTCCAAGTTTAAATGTAGGGAGGACATTTGGTAGTTCTCTTTTCATTTCCATTATAATGTAAATTCTAGCAGATCATATCCTTCTTCTTATAGATAAATTCTTATTCATGGAAATAAATATACCCAAATAACCTACTAGATGGCTAAGAAATTTATAGGAAAATATCCTAAAGGTATATTATAAAGATTAATCGACAAAGAGATCTGGCTCTCCTTAAGGTTTTCCAATTTTGGCTTAGGATTTAGAATTGGGAAAAAAGGGAGATACTCACTAAATGCTAAGGTCTACTTTCTAGGACATTTTGAGCTACTTCTATTGAGGAAAAAGTGAACAAGAACAAGTTTTGCTCATTTAAAATAACCTCTTCAAGGCCACATTGCTTCTACTTCTTCAACATTTAGGAGTGTACCAATGGAAAAGCCAATTTTTTCCCCAAGAAGTAACCCACTAAAATAGCAACTTAATATTTTGCTCTTTTATGTAGGACTTCAATAGGAGGATCCACCCTTCTAGCTCAACCTATGGTTGTAGGAGGGCAATAGTGGAGCCTAAGAGGATAACCTATTACAAGCTTTCAAGTATCCTTTGTTGGAAATTCATTAAGAGAAGAAAGATTTGAGGATAGGGCCTAATTGAAAAGGGAGGATAAAGTTTTGAACTTGTAATAAACAAACCAAGGAGGCATGGAGTTAGTGGGTAAGGAGATTGGCCCTAAGCTTCTATAAGATAGTGAGGAGTGAGGAGGAAAAGTTGAGGTTTCAAAGTTGGGAGGAAGAGATATGGTACTAAAAGGTGAAGTGAGGGGTAAGGGAGGGAAAATCTCTAATTTTAGAGAACCATATCTAGTAGGTGTAGGATTAGAAGGTGAAGGAAAAAGCTAAAAGAAAATATTACGAAAATTTGAAAAAATTAGTCTATTAACAATAAAAAGGGAAAGATGGGAAATATATGTGGGGGTAAAATGACTATACCCTTCAGTCTAACTCAACTTAAGAGCTAAACATCTCTGACAATTAAACTGAAGACTAGTACCCTAGAAGAAAGTGATGAGGACCAGTAAAGTTATCCAAGAGAGAGGAATAAGAAGAGGAGACAAACAAGCATCAGTAACTAGAAACTCCATCAATTAGGATGAAGGGTAAAGAGGGAGTAATGAACATATTTTTTACGAATATTTTTCTGATCTTACATAAATTAATGATTTTCATAATCAAAATTTTGTTAATAATGTTAAGATCAATTATAATGAGATTGATGAGAATCTAGATGATAATCAAGAATAGGGTAAAAGGAAAGAGAAAGACCAAAGGAAGAAGAAAATACTAAAGATCGCACGGGATGATACAAATGATTCAAAAAGTAGAGAATCAAATAATGATGTGTCTCATATGTTCTTTATGGCAAATAATGATAATTTATATTCTAATTTTAATTCTCTTAATGATAACGGTTATGATTATTTGCCTTATAAAGAACCTATTGAGTGCCTTGAAATGATGACATTGAAAAGGAAAAAATCATCTTCCAATTATAAAAAGGTTCATAATTCTTATATGCACGCAAAGTTGAGAAGAAAAAATATGATACACATAACATGATCAAATCTAAGAGCATAGTTATTATGAATGATAAATTGGACGATTAATTACATGAGATTAAGGAATTGAAGAAAAAGAATAGTAAAAGTCATTTTCTAATTTCACTCTGTTAAATGAAAATATGAATAGCATATTTAAAGCCTAAAAGAAATATGATGATAGGAATGAAATTGTTTCACTTATTAAAGTGCATCCTTCTATGCTAAGACAATTCAGGGGAATAAAGTTGCCTTTGATCCTTTTAGTTTATTAAATAGACTAATTATGGAAATAAGGAAGAAAAAGGATTTAAGATGCTCTCAGTGGGGTGGTGAGAGAAGTGGCCACATATGTGGAATCAAGCCAAATTGATGGATAGGCATTGGTTAGCTTAATTAGAGAAGATTTGAATGTGAACACAACCTTAAACAAAATCGTGTATTAATCTATATAACTTTTTAGACAACTCAATGGTAAGAGATAATCTTAAACACAAGTATATCCCAAACTGTGTCTATTTTAAATTTTATAAACAAATATATGATTTTAGCTATGGGCATGGCCAAAATCATGTACTGATTTGTAAAATTATAGTGAGATCCATAGTACCCATCTATATACATATTTAAATCATGCCTAACTCCTTAGAGATATAAAGGATTATGTAGTCTCTAGATGTAGGTGTGAATGCATATCGTGCCTAATGGTCTTAAGGTGATCGTATTCAATGTAGTCGTAACCTAAGTTATGCCCAATAAAAACCTTAGTTTTATTTATGTTTAGAAATCCTAACTTTATATTTTAGTATTTGAGAATTGTCACTTTTTCAGTTAACTAAATATCATTAGTAATTAGTACAATTGTGAGAGTTTTCTCTTTGCTTTTTCAAAGATAATTAATAGGAATCAACTTTCTATTGATCCTTTGAGTTTTTCAAATAGACTAATTACATGAACAAGGAAGAAAAGGTTTTAAGATGCTCTTAATGGGGTAGTAAGAGAGGTGTCTACATATATAGAATCAAGATAAGTTAAAGGACGAGTATTAGTTAGCTTAATTTAAGCTAATACTAGAGAAGATTTATATGTGAACATGACCTCAAACATGATTCTATATCATTTTATAACTCTTTTTTGAAAATTAAAAATTTTGATTAATTAAAAGAATAGGAGTATAGGAAACCATAACATAAAGACCAAGCATATGTGTTTGGAGAGTTAAGAATGAAAACCTCCCCTTAACCAAGTAAAAACAATGATGTGCACAGTTTTAAGACTCACTTCAATCTGTCATTTTACAAAAAGGTAAAAATACTCCTTCTATGTAAAGTCAAAGCTTCTATACTTTACCAAATTAGGGATTGAAAAATCTAATTTCTCTTCTACACCACTTTGTTTCTACGATCTGATCACCATTAGGTAAGAGTGACCATATTCTCTGTCTTTGACTATTTGTTACTTTATTTGAATCTTCATTCGACTTCTATCAACTCTTGTAGCTACTTAAAGTTCGCTCAAACATTAAAGAGTGTTCTACATCATGTGGGATCTATTGTATAAGGTAAGTACATAATTATACTATTCTTCTTTACAGCTTCGCATTATTTCCCAACATAATGATTATTCATTTATGCTCTATAGTATGAATTATATGATTGTATGCTTAGAACATTCCTTATTTTGGAACCTTCTAAGATTCCTATCTTTCCATAAATCCGAAGTAGTTGTGGCTAGGACTAACACATGCTTTTTTCAAAGTGGATTATAGGCTTGTGAAATAATTAACCAGTTAATAGCCCCTAGACTGGAGTTAGATTTCTCATTCTATAAGTAAAGCTTTCTGACTTTACACCAGATAGAGTTAAAGAAAGGACAATCAAAACATAAGTGATCCCTCAATTAATTATCCTCTTTGAATAGGTTATAGTTCCCATTCAGATTTATAGATTGCAATTTATCCATCATAGTAATTTTATCCTTTATAGTTGGCTAGAGTGGGAAAGTTGCATTGGGTATTAGGATATTATTCCAGATTACTCTATGCTAGGATACCTCTTGATCATTATGATGAATCTTCTTTCTGTAAGCCTTGCCTATAAATTTGTCAATAGGTAAACTAAGCCATAGTTAACAATCCTTAAGATTAGTATCAGGTGAATATAAGGGCTTTAGATGATTTATTGCTTCTGAAAATTGCACCTAATGATTATGGTTAATTAGCCTAGTAACCTTCAACTTGTTTATTATCCTTCAGAGAGCTATTACTATATATGGGATTTGAGAAAAAGGACCATAGCTATCCAATTGTCATTTCATAAGAAAGTTGAGTTTCTATTACTAATTTTTGTAGCTTACTTGATTTGCCACCTCTTCCCTATTCTTTAGTAATTGATTTAAGAACTAAGAGAATGTTGATCTTGTAGGTAGAGTCCATAAAATATTCCCTTTCAATAAGTAGCTACGTTACCATTTCAGCTAGAGGTAATTTTTTTCTTAGAGCAGTCTTTAAAGTTTTTTTAAAATTAAAAGTTTACTAGAAACCTTAATAGGTATGATTCCCAATCCTTCTTTTTCTTTAGGTTTACACACTTCCACTCATTTAATTTTAGGATGACCAAAACTCCCATTTGTTTTACTATAAAGAAAATTTCTAATCATTTTCCTAATAGATTTTACTAACTTTCTAGAAAGGGACAATAAAAGTTCTAATAATTATGCATATTAATGACAGATTTGATTTATTAGACTCTTCCTCCAAAAAATAGAAACTTGTTATTCTATTTTCTAATTCTCTTACAAACTTTCTCAATCAAAGGAACGCATTTATTAAATGTTAACCTTTTGGTTATAATAAAAAGGCCTAGATATTGCGATGGAGGGTTTTTCTTGCTCATTCCTATTAGGTTGGAAATATTAGTCTATAGAAATTTCGAATATGAAGATAGGATAAAATGGCTTTTATTAAGATTCACCTTGAGAATTGAAAAGTAAACAGCTTGAGAGTTTCCATCAAACTTTTAAAGAATCATGGATGAGCTTTAGAGAATAAAACCAAGTCATCTACAAATCAAAGGTGAGTAAGAGATGCTCTTCTACATCTGGAATGGAATTTGAAATTAGTGTTATTGTAGACATTATGTGATGCGTGCTTGATTGTTTATATATTCACTGCTTAGTACTTAGCGGTTAATATTATGAACTGCTTAAGATACTCATTTTAGTTCATATTTAGTTTTAGGTACAAGTTGGAAGCACAAGAGCTAAAAATGAGTTAAAGGCACATTCTTTGAGCCATCCTCATGTTCGAACTCATTTGTTGTTGTGGAATAAGAAGGAGATAGATTAGAGTGAAGACAGGATAAGAAAATGCAAGAAAATAAAGGATTCAATATGAATTGCAAGATGCAGGGTCGTGTATCCACTTGCACGGCCGTGCATAATTTCAAAAGTAGCATTTTTTGGAGATGCACAACTGTGCATCTTCACAAAAACTTAGTTTTTTCATATAAATAGACATGTGAGTGGCCAAAGAAGGCATAAATTGTTTTTGGATTATGAAAGGAGGCAAAACACTAACTTCTTTGAGATCTATAGAGGGCTAGTCTTCTTCCTTCTAGTTCATAAGGGAAATCGAAGCCAAAGATACATCTGAACATCTCTTCATTGTGTATTGTTGACTCTCTCTATCTAAAAATTGTTTATGTTATTCCTAGCTTAATATTTTGGGTATTCATGTAAGAATGATTACTATTCTCGTTCTCAATAGATTGTTTATGTATGAACTTATTGCCATAATATGGAACACAATACGTAATAGTTATATTTTCAATTCTTTTGTGGTATAATGATGGTGATGAATCATTAAGGATAATATAACATAGGTTAAATGATCCGAACTTATATGGTTATTGCCTAGATTAATCTATTTTCCTAGTTTGTAATGTGACTATCCTACTAAATTTAGAGAGCCTACTCTATGTTGTTTGATAGCTAGGTTTAGTCAAAGAACTTATTTTGATTAAACACGAACTAAGGGAAAATTGAAGTTAAAAGAGATTATTGTTAATCGATGATTAATAGTTCTAAGAGAGGCGTGAAAACAATAAGACAATAAAGTATGTGTATTTGTGTGTAGGTTGAAATTGAACAGAGAATCCAATTCTAAATGCATTCATCAATTTTATCAATCTTCAATTTTTTGATTTAATTTACTTTCATTGATTTAATTTTACTTTATTTTCTTAATTACATCTAACCAAACCCCTTTATATCCTAAACATCAATTCTTTTCATTACAAAAGCTACACGTACATTCCATATGGATACGATCCCTACTCACCATTTTACTATAAATTTAGTTGTACAGAGTTGGGTTTTATTTTTTAGTGTATTCGACATGCATCAAGAATTTTAGTGCTGTTACTGGGGAGTTTGTTGCTTTTGATTTCAACTGGTTTTTTTGTATATTTATTTGTTTATAATCATTTTTTCAATTATTTCTTAATATTTTCACGTTTGCTAGTTTTGGTGTATGGTAATAACCATATCTCCTTATAACGAACCTCTACAATTTGATCCGAAGATTGAAAGGACATTAAAATGGTTACAAAGGGAAACTAGAACAACTCTAGAAGTACAACAAAGGCTTGGATTTGAAGAAACATTGGCTAATTTGAGAACATTAACTCAAAGACCATCACGCATCACTTTTCCTAATTTTGCTAAACATGTCACTTTCTAACTTAATTTTACATTAATCCATTTGTTATCAAACTTTCATGGACATGCAGATGAGGATACACAAAAACATCTTAAAGAAATTAATGTGGTATGTCTGAGTATGAAACCCCAAGGGGTGACAGATGAGTAGATCATGTCAAAGGCTTTGCCATTCTCATTAAAAGATGCAGTAAAGGACCGAGTAGTTGATTTGCCTACAAGGAGCATGAATAAGTGGATTGAAATAAAGAGGTCATTTTTGCAAAAATATTTTCCAGCATTAAAGACACCCGACATAAGAGAAAAGATATGTAGAATAAAGTAACACAACAGAGAGTCCCTTTACAAGTATTAGGAACGCTTCAATAAGTTATGTGCAAGTTGTTGTCACCATAACATTTCAAAGCAACTCGTCATCCAATACTTCTACGAAGGATTGTTACCTATGTAAAGGAGTTTGGTCGATGCAGTGAGTGATGGGGCATTATGTGAGAAGACTCCATAGAGGCCAGCATTTTAATTGAGTGTATGGTTGCTAATACTCAACAATTTGGCACTCATAATGATGTTTGTCGTGTAAATGAGGTAAGTACTTCGTCCATTGAACATCATTTAGATGAGCTAACTTCTTTTGTTAGAAAAATTGCAATTGGACAGGCATAGGTAAAGGCATATGGAATATATGCAAATACAAGCCACCCGACTGATGGGTGCCCAACCTTACAAGAGGAAATTATGGAATATGTTAATTCTGCAGGAGATGATTTTCTCATAACCTAGATTGGAGGGATCATCCCAACTTACATTATGGAGGGAATAAACAGTAGAAGTACTTCCAGAATAGGCCACAAAGAGCACAACAATTCTAAATAAGGTACAAACCTCTTCTTCCAATTCAGATACCTCTTTAGAAGATATACTTAAGTCTTTTGCAACTAACACTTTGCAATTTCAACAGGATGTACAACAATTTCAGCAGGATACCAAATCTAAATTTTAGGAGATGCATTCTAGTATTCATAATTTGGAAAACCAGATGAGCTAAATGGTAGTGGCTATCAATTGTTTAGAAGCTTAAAGAGGAGGAAGTCTACCATCACAACCCGAGTTAAATATGAAGAATGTTAGTGCAATCACTTTAAGGAGTGGTAGGAAGCTTGAGGATCTAAAAAGAATTATACAAAGGATGACAATGCAGAAGAAATCGAAAAGGAGCTTAAAGAAGAAAGGGATATGTCTTCTAGCTCAAAGGTAATTATTGAATTCCCAATTGTTGTAAAGACTAATCCTCCACCCTTCCCTAGTAGTTTAACAAAGTCAAAGAAGGAGGATAAGGATAAGGAGATCTGGGAGACCTTTCGAAAGGCTGAGGTGAATATCCCACTATTTGATGCGATTAAGCAAGTGCCAAGGTATGTGAAATTTCTGAAGGAATTGTGTACAAAAAGTAGAAGCTAGGAGGTAATGAAATGATTAGGATGAGTGAAACTGTTTCTGCAGTTTTTAAAAAGAAAATAACTCATAAGTGTAAAGACCCAGACATGTTTACTATTCCTTGCAAAATTGGTAACACTAAGATTAAATAGGCCATGTTAGATTTAGAAATATCTATTAATGTTATACCCCATTCCATATATGCTTCTTTAAATTTAGGGTCATTAAAAGAAACTAATGTTATCTTACAATTGCTTGATCGTACTAATACTTACTCAGATAGGGTGATTGAGGATGTTTTAATGCTGGTAAATGAATTAATGTTTCCTATTGATTTTTATGTGATTAACATAAATGATGAAACTTCCTATAATCTAATACCTATCTTAATAGGGAGACAGTTTCTTAACACGACCCAAACTAGGATAGATGTTTGTAAGGTTACCCTCACGAAGGAATTTGATGGGGAAGTTACTTAATTTAATATTTTTATTTTAATAAGCATCCCTAAAATGACCATTATATTTGTGCAATTAATGTGATTGACCCTTTAGTATATGAAGATTGTAAGCGGAATCATACAAATAAACAAGAAGTAGTTTCAATGAAAGAGAAGATCGAAGCTTTTAATGTCTCAACGAAAAGCTTTATCGTTGGTCAAAAAGTGCTTCTTTACTACACTAAAAATAAACTATTTCTACATAAATGTCGTCCTTATTGGGTCAATCCTTTTTTGATTATTAATGTCTTTCCCTATAGTGCAGTAAAGATTAGGGGTTTAAGAACAGGGAAGACATTGCATGTAAGTGGTCATCGACTCAAGTCTTACCCTGAAGAAGTTGAAGTGGAAAACACAAAAGTTGTGATCCCTGAAGATCAAAATTTTGTTCCGTAAGGAGAAAAATGCTAATTCAAGCTAACGACATAAAACAAAGGTGCTGTTTGGGAGGCAACCCAAGGAACTTTATTCCTTTTCATTTTCATTATCGCGTTTTTTGTTTCAACTAAATGCTTTATTTCTTACATTTGATGTTACATTGGGGATAATTTAAGTTTTAAGTATAGGAATAGGCACCTTAGTTTTTATGCATGTTTTAAGATTGTTTGCTACTTATGTGTTTTTCTTAGGTGTTTCTAAAAATCAATAAAATAAAAAAACAATTTCTCTTTTTCTGTTGCTTTTAGAAATATATATTAATAATTAAAGAGTGAATTGACTAGAAAAAATTATAGTAACTTGAGCATGTACTTTTATTCTTGTGAATGATCAATATACATTATCTTTAGAAGAGTAGTGACTGGTGGGTAGACACAAGCGAGTGAGATTTTGAGCCTTTATATATTGCCACATCCATATTGGTCTCATTATCTTTTGTTTATGTGTGAACTTTATGACATGTACATCCTGACTTTGCTTTGATTTTATATTTGAGACTACATTTTTATAACATTTGTTAACATGAAAATTATGTAAGCATTCTTTGTTTCATAAGTTACATTAGTCAAATAACCTACCTATCGATATGATTTTTTCTTTTGAAAAGCCCCTTTGAGCTTTATTTGCCTTTTCTTTTTGTGCTAACCATATTACATGCCTTAAACTTAACTAAATGTCCTACTTAAGCCTGAAAGCTAGTGGAGCATTATAATTACTGATGTTTGTGGATGCACAAGAGTATAAGTGTGGGGGTGTGCACATGTGCAGGTTGGTTATAATTGTTGGAATGTCATTTTATCTCTTATTATTGAATTCCAATGTTGATATAGCTTCTTTCAATTTTTATGTAAAAAATAAAGAAAAAAAGAAAAGAAAGAAAAATACGTTTAAATAAAATTATCAAGGAGGAAATGCATTTGTGTCGCAAAGTTATTCATAATTAGTCTTTCTTCCTAAAGTTGTATGGAATGGGTGATTGATTATGATGTGAATGTTGGAGATGTTGTCGTGAAGGATCACTCCTTATGGTTACACTGTAAAGTTTATCATCAATTTTTGTCAGTGATTCCTTCTAATTCCTTATGCTTCATGTGGTTTATAATATGAAGGCTTGAATTTGAGCGGTGAAATACAGTTTTTTTTACATTCATTATAGTTGATGGTACCAAGGTTTGAGTGAATGTTAGTTTTTGTGCTTGATGTTATATTGAGTATTTTTCTTGCTTCACTAGCTTTGATAGCTTTTATGTTACATCACCTAAATACATCTTACCTTAGCCTTTTCCCATCTCACAACCTTATAAAATTCCTTTAATTCATGATTATATATGTAAATCTTAGTGGTAGAGAAATGAAATAATATGCAAGGTTATGGAATGTCTTGATTATCAATGGTGTTTGAGTGTACCTATAGTTTTATGTCATTCTGAAACACAATTTGTCAAATTCTACCTCTAGATTGCTCAGTTTCTGAAGGGAATAGTATTGATTAATCATAATAGAGGCATTTAATGTTGAGTTCTTGCTATGGTTTTGAAAGTTATTCTTCTTTTTTTATGACTATCGATTCTTAGGAAATATGGAAAATATGGAAGTGTTTTAGTTTGTGATTTTGATTTTGATTTTGTTGTTTTGCCCTAGGATGATCAAAAGCTAAGTTTAGGGGATCTTGATGTGTGCTTGATTGCTTATATATTCACTCCTTAATACTTGGTGACAAATATTATGAAATGCTTAAGATGCTCATTTTGGTTCACATTTGATTTTAGGTGCAAATTGGAAGCAAAAGAGCTAAAATGAGTTAAAAGCACATCCCTTAAGCCATCATCTAGATGTTCAAACCCATTTGTCTTTATGGAATAAGAAGAAGATGGATTATAGTGAAGATCGGATAAGAAAATGTAAGAAAATGAAGTATTCAGCATTACCTGCAAGATACATGGTTATGTATCCACTTGCACGATCGTGCACAATTTCCAAAGTAGCATCTTTTGGAGATGCACAATTAGACGCATTCAACTGTGCATCTCTAAAAAAATGCTACTTTCAGTCGTGCATCAAATTGTGCATCTTCACTGAAGCCTAGTTTTTCATATAAATATACATGTGAGCAGCCAAAGAAGGCATGAATCATTTTTAGAATACGAAAGGAGGCAGAATAATCACTTCTTTAAGATCTATAGAGGGCTAATCTTCTTCTTTCTAGTTCGTATGGGAAATCTAAGCCAAAGATCACATTTGAACATCCCTTCATTGTGTATTGTTGATGACTCGAGCCTTTTCGTTCTTACCCTTGGAGGCCAAATCAAAAATATTTTTTCCAAAGATTGCAGTACAAAATGCAACCTCGGGTCGTTTCACTTAATCGGAACCAAATTAATGGAACTAAGCTAGCCTATATCTCATGATATGCAAACAAAATTAGCAAGGAAGAGGGGGGTTTTCAACCTTTAGAAAATTGGACTAAAACAAGCGAATTGTAAGAAAATGTAATAAAAAGTGTTTTTGAATTTTGGGAATGGAAAAGCGATAAAATGAAAACAATGATCAAATGATAATAATATCCTCTTGAAAACGAGCTTCGGCTATCATCGTTCGAAATTTAACGGGAGTGAATCACTAAGTTTCAGATGGTAAACCTTAAATAACTCTTTAAGTCCAAGGTTTCAATTAATGAACTCCATTTATTAAAACCTTGTTGAATGCACTTAGTGTGTGCAATGGGTAAGCTAATGCAATAAGTCATTTGGGATCTAGAATCATCTCCATACCAAACACAACTAGGCAGATAAAAGAGAATCAACCAAATCACAAATAAACATATATGATACTTCATATATTCAAGCTCAAAATTCTACATCAACAAATCCCAACAACACATTAAGTATCCAATACTTGATTAAACTCTAATCAAGAGCATTCAACTACAAATTACAAATCCTAAACCTAGGAGTTCATAATAATGTAGCTAAATAGGGGATGAATTACTCCCCTTTGAAGCCCATTGAACTCTAGCCATTGCTACATTTTCAAAAGGAAAGAGGTGCCTAGCCAAGCATTACTCCAGGAGGAATCACAACTGGGAAACCACGGGAAGCATCCATGGTAGCAGCTGTCGGTGAAGAAGTCGACGGTGAGGTGGAGAGGAGAGGGTGATGATAGTGTCCGAAGGTCCTTTTTAGAGTGAGAGAGTATGCGTCTTAATACAGTGCCGGCTGCCTTTAACCTAAAATGGTAGGTTTTTAAAGAAAATGGGTTATGGGTCGGGTTACACAGTGGGTATCTTTCCAAAAATGGTTCAGGTATTCGAAGGTTCGCCATGGCGAACTTTTCCCGAAAGTTTTACTGCTTTGTTAGCCCCTTTCGCCACGGCGACAGAATAAATCTTCGCCGCGGCTAACTTTTCCCGAAAGTTTTTGCTTGGAACTCTTCATTCTTCGCCACGACGACACATCCTTTTTTTCGCGGCGAACTTCCAGTTGCACTTGACTTGAATTCAGCTCTTCCCTTTCCTTGACTTTACATCTTCTTCTTGAGTCTCTTCTCCTTGAGTCTCCTACAACGAACAAATACTAGTTTGAAGTATCAATTGTTCTCAGAAAATTAATTAGTACAATTAACACTCATTTTTGACAAATTTTACTCTCAAGCTACATAAAATAAAGGTAGACACTCAAGAGTCAAATTAAGCATAAAATCTAGAAATAAAGGCCAAAAAGTGTAGTAAAGGTCATGAAAATGTCGCCAATTTATATAATAAACTTGGGCTCAATCAAATTCGCCCACACTTAGACCTTTGTACTCCTGGACAAATTTTATAAGAGTCAAAGAGACACCAATGCAAAAGAAAATCCCGACCATGCTTAAAATAAGAGTAGGAAATTGGGGAAAAAATCACTTTCTTAGAAATCAATCAAAGCAGACTGAAAGAGTGCCAAGAAAGTAAACACCATAATAATTTAATTCAAAAGATTGAGCAAAAGAGATCTCACTCAAAGCAATGTGTTTGCTCTCATCTCACTTGTTTTTGGGATAATTTCACTCTAAAATCTGCTCTGTTCATTCTCTACTATAAGCTTGTGATAGTTCTACGTCTCCACTACAAGTACTATAATTTTGAAAATCAAGAGGGTTTTCAAGGTTGTAATGCCTGGAAGGCTAGATGAAATGGATGGAATGGACGAAAGAAGAAAGAAAAATATGAGTACATGCACCTTAAGTATGAAATAGATGTCAACTGTAAGACAATATTTACAAAAATGACAACATAATCTATATATATATATATATATATATCTATAGACATATTATTTTGTTTTAAGAATTTTTTTTGAGAATATTTTCTTTTGATTTTTTTCTTGAGATAACTAGAAGAGAATGAGGAATAAAAATATTGACACCATAAGAAAATGTGCGCATGTACTCAAAAACATGGCTCAAAGGGCTAGCAATGGATAAGTGTTTAGGGGGTTTGTGTTTGGGTCAATAGGGTTTTGAAAGAGTGCCTCTATCATGTTAAAAAAATCTAGTTCATTAAGCTTTGATTAAGAATTAAGACAAGTTCTAGAGATATGAAATTAAGCAGATACACGCAACAATGAAAGAATTCAGGCTCAATTATCCTTCCAACAATGGTATCTCAATTAACATTCTCACAAATTAAAAACATACAGTTCTACTTTATCGGCATACCCTCACTTACTTTGTGTTGAAAACATTGAAAATAAAATTAGCCAAAACTATTATTTAAAAATAGAAGGTATTTTCAAAAACATAGGGACCACTTTAAAACTTATAAATTCATATAGGAGTGACAACAATCTAATTATAGAGAATTATTGAATGAGAGAATGTCGCCGCGACGAAACCAAGAGTTTACCGTGGAGACCTAGTCAACATGCTTTCTTCATCGTGGCGAAAAGATCTAATTTTGCACATTGCCGTGGCAAACTCAAACACCAAGTTAAAAAATTTTGACATTATGCACAATTGACATCAAGAATGGCAAATTGACACATCCCCTATATTGAAACATCATATTGTCCCCAATAGTGAAAAACAATAAACACGAATAAGCAAGCAAAGGAAAGTGAAAGGCTCATTAGCAACACATCAAAACTGCAAAGAGAATTATAGATGAAAATTGCAGTCAACAAGTTTGGACATTACAAAATTGAACTGAACATCTGAAAACTAAAACTACGCCATCGGGTGATCATCCCCAACATCAAAATGATTTGCTCCTGATGGGCTAGCACCGCTAATTGGGCCATCTTCATCAGAAGGAAGTTGGAAGTGCAAGTGCTCAGCAGGCAAGGCATCCATCCGCTGATGATACTGTCGATCTCAATCCTGGCGGGCGATAGCCTGAAGTAGGGTGTCCCAGAGGGTAGCCAGGTTTGCAAAAATGCCATCGACTTGGCTAGCGAGGGTCTATAAAGTGATAGGCTCTGGAGAGGCCAGAGCTGGAGGATCGTCCTCACTGGGCACTGCAGCGACATAGGTGGTAACAACATCAAGAAGTGGGGTAGAAGGGGGAGGAGGTTGGATTTGAGGTTGTTTAAGGGGGCGTAATGAAATAGGGGAGCTGGGTCAAAATAGATGTCATTGTTGAATTCTGGGATGTTGTGGGCTTGGAATATGTCTGTGATAAGGTGGGAGAAAGTGATGGTGTTGGTAAGTTTGGCTATAGTGATGGAGTCATGAAGGGTGGAAACAATGACATGAGCTATGTCGACATGGCGATCAGTCATCAGAAGATAAAGGTACAAGGCTTGCTATTTCATTATATAAGCTAGGTGGGAGGTCAGGATGATGTTGTTACTAACTAAGTGGAGCGAAGGACAAGCTTCGGGTCTGAGATCACAACGTTTAAAATAACGTTGATGAATCCTTGGTTGATGCCAGATGGTGCCCTCAGGACAGAGGGTACGAATAACATCATCCTATGGATAATTATGGATCAACTGGTCATAATGGCAGCGGAGAATAAGAGGAAGGTTATAGTACTCACGGATGCTTGCTGTGGTGAATGCAGTAGGGGCTTTTACACCACGAAAATTAAGTTCTAAGGTGTTGTGGTGTCGGCCATAAGTGTAAAAATGGTGAACGAATTTATCATTGGCCTAAGCCCTTAGTTGGACTAATGCTACAAGCTGAGAGTTTATCAATTGATGGACAAAGGGATTGTTACGTGGAGTCAAGGGAAAGGGGCGCTCTCTAATAAACTACCTAGTGTTTATCTTTTCAGCTAGGTTGACAAAACCAGAATCAGAGCTATAGGAAGGAGCAGAATTATTGGATGAACCAGATGAACTAGGTAAGACAGTGGGAGAATGATAGGTAGGGTTTTTAGTTCGAGGAATGTTCCTACTGAAAACAAACACATAAGAATAAATAAATGGACCTAACAAAATTTACTGAAAGTGAGAACCTATCAGGTTTGATCCCCGACAACAACTGTTAAGACCTCACCCCTGCGAGATATGTGTTCGATGCCCTGAGTGACAACTGGACTCTCACCCCACAAGGATGGAGTGCCCTTACGCACGATCCTTGATCATGGTAGATTTTCATCTTAATCTTTTCAACATTTTGTCCCTTGACTTATACTTAGAGCCTAAGTCTCTAACTGCTTCTTGATCCTTGATAATCACTTCTTAATTCTTGATTAGTGAATTCTGTGTTTAATTCCAAGTAAGTGACTGTTCAATCATACTAACTTAACTTCTTCTTGTATCGTCCATGGTTGGCACATCGTCTGTAGCTGACTTTTATCGTCTGGATTGACCCCCTATTGTCTGTGTTTTATCGTCTGTGTTCTATCATTTATGGTTGACTTTTATTGTCTGGGCTGACCACCTATTGTCTGCGGTTGACCCCCTATCGTCTGTGTTTTGTCGTCTGCCTTTTTAGCATCTGTCTTTCTATCGTTGGCCTTATGATGTGTCATCACAGACGATTCCTTTCATGTGTGTTATGACGTGTCATCTGTGTTCCTTGCATCTATGTTTCTTGCATCTGTGTTCTAACGTGTCGTCTGTGTTCCTTACCTCTATGTTTCTTGCGTCTATGTTCTAACATCTCGTCTGTGTTCCTTATGTCTATGTTTCTTGCGTCTGTGTTCTGACGTGTCATCTGCATTCCTTGCATCTAAGTTTCTTGCGTCTGTCTTTCATTTGTGTTTGTGTATGGTGTCATCACAAATGATACTCTTCCTTTATATTTTTCCTTTTGCGTCTGTGTGTGACGTCATCACAGACGATACTCTTCCTCTATATTTTTCCTTTACGTCTGTATGTGACGTCATCACAGACGATAAATTTCATCTGTGTTTCCTTCTTGCAATCTCCCTTACTTAATACAGACTTATATCTTTTCAACCACCCTCATTCATTCCATTCCAAAAATAGATTACACAAAACATAAACATCAACTGCTTCCCCAAACCTCCAACCCATTTAATCATCACATAAAACATGAAATCTTAACAATGATTATCATCAAACCCAAAAGACATTTCATTCATAATAATAGGCAGAAGTCATTACAAAGCTTTACTGAACATCTCAAGGTACAATACATCCATTGAGTTGGAGAATTTAAAAAAAATGCAAGGTACACCTGAAATGTGACTAAAGCCTTGAATTCCTAAAAAAATCTATCTTAGGAATACAAAAGAAATTAGGCAGATTTGAGTTATGCCTTGACTCTTGGCTTACTCACTCCCTTGTTCATCACCTGAATTAGACAAATTTTAGGAGGGGGTGAGCTTAACGCTTATGGGCAACAGAATTATAATCAAGAAACAAGCGAAAACCATTTGTAAAATTCATTTCATTTTACATTTTAGAAACCATAGTAATCTTGCTTGAAAAATCTTTAAGTACTTGTTTCACAAAATTTTCCCTTTATCAAACAACTTGTGAACAAGTATGATTCATGCATGCATCAATCTTACTAACATTTCACAGCACATAAGCACATCATAATGGTTTGGAAGGTCCATAAATAGAACGAACTAACACAGTCCATATAATGGTCTTGAGAAGTCGTGAACAGAACGAACTAGCACAATCCCACTTAGTGGTTTTTGTGTAGTCGTAAACATGAGGGAGTCCATGAAGAAGCTCTATGCCACTAGCGGGCAGGCAGGAGAAGCCTTTAGTCTAAGTGCACTTGACAACATAATGGACCAAACCAAACCCACATAACATGTATTTCATGATCTTGTAAACTTGTTGCCCAAAATGGCAATTCTTGGACACTTGCTTTTCATATTCGAAAACATGATTTCATAAACTTGCAACTTTTCAAAAATAAACATTTTTCCAAATCATGCAGCAACATATAACACTTTTTCAACCTAACCAAGAACAAACAAATGCACATTTTTGAAGTAATTGAAATCATTCAATTTTCTTGGTTTGAAAGAAAACATTAATGGCTTATTGCTTCATCATAAAACTGTAACCCACCTTGAAATCCT
>JAOTJB010043628.1:0-21994 GCA_027123815.1 Erythroxylum minutifolium
TACTTGATGACATAAGCCTAATACTATTCATAGAACGTAAATCACATTACATAAACGACATGCATGTATATATAAAAAAGGAATATCTCATAATATATTATTAACAAGTCATAATGTTAATACATGAATCACAAATATCCATTGGCCTAGAGCACACTACTAACAATATTGGCACACCTTTGGTAGGCAAAATAGCTCGTTCGAATACCTTCGGTCGAAACAACCCATTGGCTCATTTGCTAGGCACCTTTGGTAGGAAAAACAACCCGTTGGCATACCTTTGATGGGAAAATTAGCACATTGGCATGCCTTCGGTAGGAAAACCACCACGATCGTACGATCACTAAACACCTTTGGTAGGCAAAATAACCTATTGGCACATTCTTTTGGCACCTTTTATTGGAAAAACAACCCATTGGCACATTCGTTACGCACCTTCGGTGGGAAAAATAGCCCGTTGGCACACCTTTGGTGGGAAAAATAGCCGTTTCCACAGTCGCTAGGCACTTTCGGTGGGAGAAATAGCCCATTGGGTAGCCTTGGTGGGAAAACAGCCTGTTGGCACACCTTCGGTGGGCAAAATAACCCATTGGCATGTTCGTTAGACACCTTTGCTGACAAAAAAAGCCCTATTGACAAACCTTTGCTAGGAAAACAGTCCGTTGGAACACCTTTTGAGGGCAAAACAACCTTTTAGCACACCTTCGATGGGCAAAATAGATTGTTGGCAAGTTCGCTAGGCACCTTCGGTCGGAAAAACAACCCATTGGCACATTCGCTAGGCACCTTTGGTGGGAAAATAGCCATTTAGCACACCTTTGGGGGCAAAACAGCCCATTGGCACACCTTCGGTGGGAAAAGCATCCCATTGACACATTTGTTAGGCACTTTCGTTGGGAAAAATAGCCTATTGGCACATCTTTGGTAGGTAAAACAACCCATTGACACACCTTTGGTAGGCAAAATAGCCCGTTGCCACAGTCGCTAGGGACCTTCGATGGGAAAAATAGCTTGTTGGGCACCTTCAGGGGGAAACACAGCTCGCTGGCACAACTTCGATAAGCAAAACAACCCATTAGAGGACCTTATGTGGGGCAAATAGCTAGTTGGCACCATCGCTAGGCACCTTCGGTGGGTAAAACAGCACAATGGGCATCTTTCGTGGGAAAAACAGCTCGTTTGTGCACGTTCAGTAGGCAAAATAGCCAATTCGCACACTTTTGGTGCGAAAAACAACATGTTGGTAATGTCGCTAGGCACCTTCGGTGGGTAAAACTACCTGTTGACACAGTCATCAGACACCTTCGGTGGGAAAAATAGCCCGTTTGCATAACTTTGGTAAGCAAAACAACCCGTCGTCACAGTGGCTAGGTACCTACGGTGGGAAAAACTTGTTTGGGCACCTTTGGTGGGAAAAATAGCCCTTTAGCATATTTTTGGTAGTGAAATAACTCATTGGAACACCTTTGGTAGGCAAAACAGCCCGTTGGCATGTTCTTTGGGAACCTTCGGTAGGCAAAATAGCCTGTTGGTCGTTGGAACCTTTTGCACCTAAAAAAGTTGGCATGTTTGTTAGGTACCTTCGATAGGTAAAACAACCCATTGGTACGAACACTAGTCGCCTTTATTGGGAATAATAGCCTGTTGGCACATTCATTAGGCACCTTCGGTGGGAAAAAAGTCCATTCACATGCCTTCGATGGGAAAAATACCACGTTGGCATGGTCGCAAGGAACAATCAGTGGGTAAAATAGATAGTTGGCAAGATCATCAGACAGCTTCGGTGGGCAAAATAGCTCGTTGACACATTCGCGAGTAATCTTTGGTGGGCAAAATAGCCCGTTGGCATGGTCGTAAGGCACCTTTGGTGGGCAAAGCAGTCCATAGGGCACCTTTAGTGGGAAAAACAACCCATTGTTACACCTTCGATAGGTAAAATAACCCGTTGGAACACATTCGGTGGGCAAAACAACACCTTGGCATGTTCATTAGGTATCTTTGGTAGGAAAAACAAAACGTTGGCTTACCTTTGGCAGGAAAAACAGCACGTTTGAATAGTTGCTAGGCACCTTTGGTGGGCAAAACAGTCCATAGGGATCCTTAGGTGGGAAAAACAACCTGTTGGCAGACCCTTGGTAGGTAAAACAGCCCATTTGAACATCTTTGATGGGCAAAAAAGCATGTTAGCACATTCGCTAGGTATCTTCTGTGGGAAAAATAGCATGTTTGCACACCTTTGGTGGGATAACAGCCCGTTGGCACACATTCAGTGAGAAAAACACCAAGGTTGCACGATCACTAGACACCATTGGTGGGCAAAACAGCCCGTTGGCATGTTCGCTAGGCACCTTCGGTGGGAAAAGCAGCCCATTAGCACACCTTTGATGGGAAACACAGCCCATTGGCACACCTTTGATGGGAAAAATAACCTATTGCCAATGTCGCTAGGCACATTTGGTGGGACAAACAGCCTATTGGGCATCTTTGATAGGAAACTCAGCTTGTTAGCCCTCCTTCGGTAGGCAAAACAGCATGTTGGCGCGATCGCTAGGCACCTTCAATGGGCGAAACAACCCGTTGGGCACCTTTCGTGGGAAAAACAACCCGTTTCTAAACCGTCGGTAGGCAAAAAAGCCTATTGACACGATCGCTAGCACCTCTTATGGGTAAAAAAGTCCGTATGGTACCTTTGGTGGAAAAAATAGCCTGTTGGAATGCCTTTAGTGCACAAAACAGCCTATTAGCATACCTTTAGTGGGAAAAACTGCAAGTTGGTATGGTTTCTAGACACCTTTGATGGCAAAATAGCCCATTGGCACAGTTACTAAGCACCTTCTATAGGCAAAATAACCCGTTTCCATGTTCTCTAGGCACCTTCGGTTGGAAAAATAGCCAGTTAGCACAACTTTGGTGGGGGCAAATAGCCCGTTGGCACGGTCTCTAGGCAACTTTGGTCGACAAAACAATCTGTTGGCACCTTCGGTTGGAAAAACATCCCATTGGCACACCTTCAGTGGCCAAAACATCCCGTAGGGCACCTTCGGTGGGAAAAAACAGCCCGTTGGCACTATCACTAGGTACATTCGATAGTTAAAATAGCCCACTGACACACCTTTGATGGGCAAAACAGTCCGTAAGGCACCTTCGATGGGAAAAACAGCCCATTGGCACACCTTTGGTTGGCAAAACAACCCATTTGAACACCTTTGGTGGGAAAAACAACCCATTAGCACATTCGCCAGATATCTTCGATGGGAAAAACAGCATGTTGGCACACCTTCGGTAGGGAAAACATCCATTTGGCACACCTTCAGTGGTAAAAACACCATGATCACACAGTCACTAGACATCTTTGGTGGGCCAAATAACTTATTGGTACGCTCACTTGGCACCTTTGGTCAGCAAAACAGCCCATTGGGACTTTCGCTAGGGACCCTCAGTGGGAAAACAGCCCATGGGTTCACCTTAGGTAGGTAATATAGTTCGTTGGCACAGTCATTTGACATCTTCAATGGCAAAACAGTCCATTGCCACAGTCATCAGGCACCTTTGGTGGAAAAACGACCTGTTGGGCAACGTTGGTGGGAAACACAACTAGTTGGCACACCTTTGGTGTACAACACAACCCGTTGGAACACCTTCGATGGGGCAAATAGCCAGTTGGCACGATTGTTAGGCACCTTCGGTGGATAAAACAAAAAATTAGCCCATTTACACACTTTCTGTAGGCAAAAGAGCCCGCTGGCATGGTCGCTAGGCACCTTCGGTGGGCAAAACAACCAGTTGGTACAACTTCGATAGGTAAAACAGCTCATTGTCACGATCGCTAGGTACCTTCAGTGTGCAAAACAATTGGTAGGGCACCTTTGGTGGGAAAACAACCCCTTCGTACACCTTAGGTAGGTAAAATACCCTATTGGAACATCTTTGGTAGGCAAAATAGCCCATCAGCATATTCTATAGGCACCTTTTAGTGGGAAAAATAACCAGTTGGCACACCTTTGGTGCGAAAAACAACACATTGGTAGTGTCGCTAGGCACCTTCGGTGGGCAAAACTACACGTTGGCACAGTTGCCAGGCACCTTTGGTGGGAAAAATAGCTCGTTTGCACAATTTTAGTAGGCAAAACAGCCCATTTTTAAGGTCGCTAGGCCCCTTCGGTGGGAAAAACAACCCATTTAGGCACCTTTGGTTGGAAAAAAAGCCTATTGGTGCATCTTTGGTGGGAAACGTAGCTCGTTAGAACACCTTTGGTAGAAAAAATAGCTTGTTGGCATGTTCTCTAGGAACCTTCTGTAGGCAAAACAACTCATTGGCACACCTTTGGTTAACAAAATAGCCCGTTGGAACCTTTGGTAGTTAAAAAAGCCCATTGGCACATTTGGTAGGTAAAAAACCTGTTAGCATGAACATTAGGTGTCTTCGATGGGAATAATAGCACGTTGGCACGTTTGTTAGGCACCTTCAGTGGGAAAGAAGTCCGTTGGCACACCTTCGGTAGGAAAAACACCACGTTGGCATGGTGGCAAGGAATGTTCGGTGGGTAAACTAGCCCGTTGGCACAGTCGCCAGACAGCTTCGTAGGCAAAACAACTTATTGACACATTTGTGAGTCACCTTCGGTGGGCAAAATAGCCCGTTGGCATGGTCGCAAGGCACCTTCGGTGGGCAAAACAATCCGTAAGGTACCTTTAGTAGGAAAACAACTCATAAAACACCTTCAATAGGTAAAATAGCCCATTGGAACACATTCGGTGATCAAAACAGCACCTTGACACATTCACTAGATATCTTCAATGGAAAAACAACATGTTGGCACACCCTCGGCAGGGAAAACTACATGTTGGCACGGTTGCTAGGCACCTTTGGTGGGCAAAACAATTCGTAGGGCACCTTTAATGAGAAAAACAGCCCGTTGGCGGACCCTTGGCAGGCATAACAACCCATTCGAACACCTTCGGTGGGCAAAACAACATGTTGGCACATTCAAAAGGTATCTTTTATGGGAAAAACAGCCCGTTGGCACACCTTTGGTGGGATAACAGCTCGTTGGCACACCTTCGGTGGGAATAACACCACTGTCATACAGCCACTAGACACCGTTGGTGGGCAAAACATCTTGTTCACATGTTCGCTGGGCACCTTCAGTGGGAAAAATAACTTGTTGGCACACCTTTGATGGGCAACATAGCCCGTTGGTACACCTGTGATAGGCAAAACAGCCCGTTGCCAAAGACCCTAGGCACGTTTGGTGGGAAAAACAATCTATTGGGCACCTTCGATGGGAAACTCAGCTCGTTGACCCTCGTTTGGTTGGCAAAAATGCCCATTAGAACACCTTCGATAGGGAAAATAGCCAGTTGGCGCTATTATTAGGCACCTTTAATGGGCTAAACAACCCATTGGGCACATTCGGTGGGAAAAACATCCCATTTGCAAACCTTCAGTAGGCAAAAAGGCCCGTTGACACGATCGCTAGGCACCTCCAATGGGTAAAATAGTCCGTAGGGCACCTTTGGTGTGAAAAACAGCCAGTTGGCACACCTTCAGTAGGTAAAATAGCCGGTTGGAACACCTTAGATGGGCAAAATAGCCTATTGGCACACCTTTGGTAGGTAAAATAGCTCGTTTGAACACCTTCGGTAGGCAAAACAACCCATTGGCACACCTTTAATGGGAAAAACTGCAAGTTGGCATGGTCGGTAGACCCTTTGATGGGTAAAATAGCTCATTGGCACAGTTATTAGGCACCTTCTATGCGCAAACAACCAGTTAGCTTGTTTTTCAGGCACCTTCAGTTGCAAAAATAGCTAGTTAGCGCAAGTTTGGTGCAGCAAATAGCTCGTTGGCATAGTCTCTAGGCACCTTTGATGGGCAAATCAATACATTAGGACCTTCGATGGGAAAAATAGCCCGTTAGCACACCTTCGGTAGGCAAAACATCCCGTACGACACCTTTGGTGGGAAAAACAACCCGTTGACATAGTCGCTAGGCACCTTCTATAGGCAAAATAGCTCGTTGGCATAACTTCGCTGGGTAAAATAGTTTGTAAGGAACCTTGATGGGAAAAACAGCTCGCTCAAACACCTTTGGTGGGAAAAACAACCCATTGGCACATTCGCCAGGTACATTCGATGGGAAAAACAGCACGTTGGCACACCTTCGGTGGTAAAAATAACCAATTGGTACACCTTCAATGGAAAAAACACCACGATCACTAGACATCTTCGGTGGGCAAAATAGTCGATTGACACGCTCGCTTGGCACCTTTGGTCATCAAAATAGCCTGTTGGGACATTCGCTAGACACCTTCAATGGAAAAACAGCCCATGGGTGCACCTTAGGTGGGCAACACAACCTCTGGGTGCGTGCAGTCGTTCGACATCTTCATTAGGCAAAAAAATCTTTTGGAGCACCTCAGTAGGCAAAACAACTCGTTGGCACACCTTTAATGGGCAAAACAAACTATTGGCACGGTTTTTTAGGCAAAAAAATGTTGGCACACTTTCAGTAGGTAAAACAACCTGTTGGAAAACCTTCGGTAGGCAAAACAACTCATTGGCACACCATTGGTGGGCAAAATAGCTCATTTACACAGTCACTAGGCCCATTTGATGGGCCAAATAGCCCGTTGGCACGGTCAATAGGCACTATTGGTGGATAAAACAATCTGTTGGCATGTTTGCTAGGTGCCTTCAGTGGGAAAAACAACCCGTTGGCACACCTTTGGTGGGACAAATAGTCCGTTGGCACGATTGCTAAGCGCCTTCGGTAGGTAAAATAGTTCATTAGGCACCTTTAGTGGGAAAACATCCCTTTGGCACGCTGTTGCTGGACAAAATAGCCCGTTGTCATAGTCGCCAAGAACCTTCGGTGGAAAAAACTATTTGTGGGCACTGTTGGTGGAAACACAGCTCATTAACACACCTTTCGTAGGCAAAACAGCCAATTTGAGCACCTTCGGTGGGGCAAATAGCCAGTTGGCATGATTGCTAGGTACCTTCTGTGGGCAAAACAACCCATTGGGCACCTTTGGTGGGAAAACCAGCCCATTTACACACCTTCTATATGCAAAACAACCCATTGGCATGGTCGCTAGGTACCTTTGGTGGACAAAACATTCCATAGGTCACCTTCGGTGGGCAAAACAACCAGTCGGCACAACTTTGACAGGTAAAACAGCCTATTGTCACAGTCTCTAGGCACCTTCAGTGTGCAAAACAGTTCATATGGTACCTTCAGTGGGGAAAACGGCCCATTTATACAACTTCGGTAGGCAAAATAGCCCGTTGGAACACCTTTGGTGGGCAAAATAGCCCGTCGGCATGTTCTTTTGGCACCTTTAGTGGGAAAAACAACTCGTTGGCACACCTTTGGTGCGGAAAATAGCACGTTGGCAGTGTCACTAGGCATCTTCAGTGGGCAAAATTGCCTGTTGGCGAGGTCGCTAGGTACCTTCGGTGGAAAAATAGCCCATTTGCACAACTTCAGTAGGTAAAACAACCCATCGTCACGGTCACTAGGCACCTTTAGCGGGAAAAACAACCCATTTGGGCACCTTCGGTAGGAAAAATAGCCCATTGGCACATCTTCGGTAGGCAAAATAGCATGTTGGAACACCTTTAGCAGGCAAAATAGCCCGTTGGCACATTCTGTAGGAACCTTCAGTAGGCAAAACAGCTCGTTGGCACATCTTTGATGGACAAAATAGCCCGTTGGCTCAAACACTAGGCATCGTCAATAGGAATAATAGCCTTTTGAAACATTCGCTAGTCACCTTTGGTGGGAAAAAAAGCCCATTGGCACACATTCTGTGGGGAAAACACCACGTTGACATGGTCATAAAGCACTTTGATGAGCAAAATAGTCTGTTGGCACGGTCGTCAGGCAGCTTCGGTGAGCAAAACAGCTCGTTCACACATTCGCGAGTCACCTTTAATGGGTAAAACAGCCCGTTGACATGGTCTTGAGGCACCTTTGGTGGATAAAAGAGTCCGTTGCTATAGTCACTAGGCACCTTAGGTGGAAAAAATGACCTGTTGGGCTCCTTCGGTGGGAAACACAACTTGTTGTCACACCTTCGGTGGGTAAAACAACCCTCGAAAGACCTTCAATAGGGCAAATAGTCAGTTGGCACAATCACTAGGTACCTTTGATGGGCAAAACAACACAATGGTCTCCTTTGGTGGGAAAAATAGGTCGTTTGACACCTTCAGTAGGAAAAACGACCTGTCGCACACCTTCGATGTGCAAAACAGTTCGTAGAGCACCTTCAGTGGGAAAATAGCACATTCACAAACCTTCGGTAGTTAAAATAGACCATTAGCACACCTTTGGTGTAAAAAAACAACATGGTGGCAGTGTCACTGGGCATCTTCGGTGGGCAAAACTACCCATTCATATGATCATCAGGCACCTTCGGTTGGAAAGGCAGCCAGTTTCCACAACTTTGGTAGACAAAACAACTTGTCGTCAAGGTTGCTAGGCACCTGTGGTGCGAAGAACAACTCATTTGGAAACCTTCGGTGGAAAAATAACCAGTTGACACATCTTCGGTAGACAAAATAGCCCGTTGGAACACCTTTGGTAGGCAAAATAGATCGTTGGCATGTTCTCTAGGAACCTTCGGTAGACAAAATAGCCTGTTGGCACACCTTTGGTGACCAAAACAGCCCTTTGAAATCCTTGGTAGGTAAAACAGCCCGTTAGCACCTTCTTTAGGCACCTTTGATAGGTAAAATATCCCATTGGCACGAACACTAGGTGCCTTCGATGGGAATAATAGTTCGTTGGCATGTTTTCTAGGCAGCTTCGATAGGAAAAAAAGGTCGTTGGCACACCTTCGGCAGGAAAAACACCACGTTGACATGGTCGCAAGGAACGTTCGATGGGCAAAACAACCCATTGGCACGGTCGCCAGGCAGCTACGGTGGGTAAAACAGCTCGTTGACACATTCATGAGTCATCTGCGGTGGTCAAAATGGCCTGTGGGCATGGTCGTAAGGCATCTTTGGAGGGCAAAACAGTCCATAGGGCATCTTTAGTGGGAAAAATAGCCCATTGGCACACCTTCAATAGGTAAAACAGCCCATTGTTATGGTCGCTATGCACTTCCGTGTGCAAAACAGTTCGTAAGGCACCTTCACTTGGAAAAATAGCCTGTTTGCATACCTTCGGTTGGCAAAATAGCCTGTTGGAACAACTTTGGTTGCCAAAACAGCCCATCGGCACATTTTCTAGATACCTTTAGTAGGAAAAACAATCCGTTGGCACACCCTTGGTGCAAAAAATAGCATGTTGGTAGTTTTGTTATGCATTTTCGATTGGCAAAACTTCCCGTTGGCACGATCGCCAGGCACCTTCGGTGGGAAAAAAAGTTCGTTTGCACAACTTTAGTAGGCAAAATAGCCCATCATCACAGTAGCTAGGCAGCTTGGTAGGAAAAACAACCCATTTGGGCACCTTCAATGGGAAAAACAACTTGTTAGCACATTTTTGGTAGGCAAAATAGCCCGTTGGAACACCTTCGGTATGCAAAACAACCCGTTGGCAAGTTCTCTAGGAACCTTTGGTAGGAAAAACAACCCGTTGGCACCTTCGGTGGACAAAACAGTCTGTTGACACAAACACTGGGCACCTTCGATGGGAATAATAGCCTCTTGGTAAGTTTGCTAGGCACCTTTGATGGGAAAAAAAGCCCGTTGGCAATCCTTCGGTGGGAAAAACACCACGTTGGCATGGTAGCAAAGGACGTTTGGTGGGCAAAATAGGCAGTCGCCAAGTAGCTTCGGTGGGCAAAATAGCTCATTGACACATTCGCGAGTCACCTTCAGTAGGCAAAATAGCCAGTTGGCATAGTAGTGAGGCACCTTCGGTGGGCAAAACTACCTGTTGGCACAGATTTGGTGGACAAAACAGCCCATTGCCACAGTCACTGGGCACCTTCAGTGGAAAAAATGACCCGTTGGGCTCCTATGATGGGAAACACAACTCGTTGGCACAATTTTGGTAGACAAAACAACCAGTTGGAGGACCTTCGGTAGGGCAAATAGCCATTTAGTACAATTGCTAGGCACCGTCAGTGGGCAAAACAACACAATGGGCACCTTTGGTGGAAAAAACAAGTCGTTTGCACACCTTCAGTAGGAAAAATGACTCACAATCGCTAGGCTCCTTCGATGTCAAAAACAGTTTGTAGGGCACGTTCGGTGGGAAAAATGGCCTGTTCGCTAACCTTTGGTAGGCAAATTAGCCCATTGGCACACCAATGGTACGAAAAACAACTTGTTGGTAGTGTCACTAGGCACTTTTGATGGGTAAAACTGCCAGTTGGCACGGTCTTCAGGCACCTTCGGTGGGAAAAGCAGCCCGTTTGCACATCTTTGGTAGGGAAAACAACCTATTGTCATGGTCACTAGGCACCCGCCGTGGGAAAAACACCCAATTGGCATATCTTCGATAGGTGAAATAACCCATTGGAACACCTTTGGAAGGACAAATATACCGTTGACACGGTCTCTAGGAAACTTTGGAAGCCAAAATAGCCCGTTGGAGCCTTTGGTAGGCAAAACAGCCTATTGGAACATTCTCTAGGCACCTTCAATAGGCAAAACAGCCAGCTGGCAAAAACATTAGGCACCTTCAATGGGAATAATAGTCCGTTGGCACACTTTTGGTCAGTAAAATAGCCTGTTGGCACATCTTCGGTGAGAAACATAGCCTATTGGCACACCTTTGGTAGGCAAAATAGCCCGTTGGCACGATCAATAGGCCCCTTTAGTGGACAAAACAGCCTGTTGGCACGTTTATTAGGCACCCTCAGTAGGAAAAATACTCCATTAGGCACCTTTGGTGGGAAAAACAACCCGTTGGCACACCTTTAGTTGGATAAATTGTCCATTAGCACTGTTGCTAGGCAAATTTGGTAAGCAAAATAACCTGCTAGGACAGCCACCAGGCACCTTCAATGGGGCTAATCACTAATTGGCACAGTTGTTAGTCACCTTTGGTGGGCAAAACAGCCCATTGGGTTCCTTCAGTGGGAAAAGCATCCCGCTTGCACAACTTCAATCTACAAAACAACTAGTTGGCACGGTCGTTAGGCTCCTTTGGTGGGTAAACAATCAGTAGGGCATCTTTGGTGGGAAAAACAGCCTGTTGGCACACCATCAGTAGGACAAATAGCAAGTTGGAACAACTTTTTTGGGCAAAATAGCTAGTCGGCACGTTTGTTAAGCACCTTCGATTGGAAAAACAACCTATTGGCACACCTTCGATGGGCAAAACAACCCATTGAGCACCTTCAGTGCAAAAAACAACTCGTTTGCACACCTTTGGTAGGCAAAACAACTTGTTCGCATAGTCGCTAGGCACTTACAGTGGGCAAAACTATCCATAGGGCATTTTCTATTGGAAAAATGACCTGTTGGCCATCCTTCGATAGGCAAAATAGCTCGTTGGAACACCTTCGTTGGGCAAAATAGCCCGTTGGCATGTTCACTAGGCACTATTGGTCAGAAAAACAACTCGTTGGTGCACCTTTGGTGGGAAAAACAAAACATCAGCATAGTCGCCAGGTACCTTTGGTCGGCAAAAAAACCCGTTAGCATATACGTCAGGCACCTTCGGTAGGAAAAACACACTGTTAGTACACCTTTGTTGGGAAAAATAGTCCGTTGGCACAGTCATTAGTCATCTTTGGTGGGAAAAATAGCCCGTTGGCACACCTTTGGTGGAAAAAATACCACGGTGGCATGGTCACTACGTACCTTCCGTTGACAAAATAGCTCGTTGACATAGTTGCTAGGCATCTTCAGTGGGCAAAATAGCCCGTTGGAACACCTTCGGTGGGAAAAATAGCACGTTGGCACAATCGCCTGGTACCTTCGATGGGCAAAATAGCCCATTGGCACAGTCGTTAGGCACCTTCCGTTGGAAAAATAGCCTGTTGGGCACCTTCGATGGCAAACATAGCCCGTTGGCAGACCTTTGGTGGGCAAAACAACCTGTTGGCATGATCATTAGGCACCTTCGGTGGGCAAAATAGCACATTGGCACAGTTGCAAGACACCTTTGGTGGGAAAAACAACTTATTGGCACGATCGCTAGCCATCTTCGATGGGAAAAATAGCTCATTGGCACACCTTTGATGGGAATAAAACTAAGGTAGCACGCTCGTTAGGCACCTTCGATTGGCAAAATAGCCTGTTGGAACAGTCCTTAGGCATCTTTGGTGGGCAAAATAGCCCACCGGCACACCTTTGGTGGGAAAAACCGCACATTGGCACGATTGCTAAGCACCTTGGTAGGTAAAATGGCCCATTGGCACGATTGCAGGCACCTTCGATGGGAAAAATAGCCCGTTAGGCTCCTTTAGTGGGAAAAACACCCATTAACACATCTTCGTTGGGAAAAACAGCCCGTTGGCACACCTTCGGTTGGAAAAAGACCACAGTTGCACAGTTACTAGACACCTTCAGTAGGAAAAACAGACCATTGGCACGTTTGCTTGGCATTTTTAGGGGGCAAAATACCCCGTTGGAACACCTACGGTGGGAAAAACAGCATATTGGCACGGTTGCTTGGTACCTCTGGTAGGCAAAATAGCTCGTTGGCCCATTCACAATGCACCTTCGGTTGAGAAACTTGTTGGGCACCTTCGGTGGGAAACATAGCCCTTCGGCACACCTTTGGTGGGAAAAACGACCTGTTGGCATGGTTGCTAGGCACCTTCAGTGGGCAAAATAGCACATTGGCATGGTCGCCAGGCACCTTTGGTGGGAAAAACAGCCCGTTGGGCACCTTTGGTGGGAAAAATAGCCCTTTGGCACACCTTCGGTGGGTAAAACAACCTATTGGCATGGTCGCTAGGCACCTTTGGTGGGCAAAATAGCACGTTGACACAGTCGCCAAACACCTTTGGTGGGAAAAATAGCACGTTGGAATAGTCGCTAGGTATCTTCGGTGGGAAAAACTGCCCATTGGCACACCTTTAGTGGGAAAAAATCAAGGTCGTATGGTTGCTGGGCACCTTCAGTTGGCAAAATGGCCCATTGGAACGGTTACTAGGCACCTTTGGTTGGCAAAGTAGCCCATTGGTGCACCTTTGGTGGGAAAAACAGCATGTTGGCACGGTTGCTAGGCACCGTCGGTGGGCAAAATGGCTCATTGGCACGGTTGCAGGCATCTTCGGTGGGAAAAACAGCCCGTTAGGCACCTTCGGTGGGCAAAACAGCCCATTGGCACGGTCGCCATGCACGTTCAGTGGGAAAAACACCTCGTTGGCACATCTTTGTTGGAAAAAATAGCCCGTTAGCACGGTTGTTAGGCATCTTCGGTGGGAAAAATAGCCCGTTGGCACACCTTCGGCGGGAAAAAGACCACGGGTGCATGATCACTAGGCACATTCAGTTGGATAAATAGCCAGTTGGCACTGTCGTTAAGCACCTTGGTGGGCAAAACAGTCCGTTGGGCACCTTTAGTGGAAAAAACGACCGTTAGCACACATTCAATCGGCAAAATAACCTATTAACAAACCTTCGATGGAAAACATAGCTCTTTGGCACACCTTTGGTGTGCAAAATAACCCTTTGGCAGGGTCATTAGGCCCCTATGATGGGCAAAACAGCCCGTTGACATGTTCACTGGGCACCTTTTGCGGGAAAGCAGTCCCTTGGGCACCTTGGGTAGGAAACACAGCCCATTGGCACACCTTCAATAGGAAAACAACACATTGGCATGGTCGCTAGGTGTCTTCGATGGGAAAAATAGCTCGTTGTCACATTCATTAGGCACCTTCGGTGGGAAACACAGCCTGTTGGCACACCTTCGGTCGGACAAACACCACGGTCACATGATCGCTAGACACTTTTGGTTGGCAGAATAGCCCATTGACACATTTGTTAGATATGATTGGTAGGTAAAATAGCCCGTTAGCACAGTCACTAGGCCCCTTTGGTGGGCAAAACAACATGTTGGCACATTCACTAGACGCCTTGGGTAGGAAAAGCAATCCGTTGGGCACATTCGGTAGGAAACACAATTTGTTGGCATACCTTCATTGAGAAAAACAACTTATTGGCAAGGTTGGTAGGCATCTTCGATCGAGAAAATAGCTCGTTGGCACGATCGCTAGGCACCTTCATTAAAAAAACAACCTGTTTGCACATCTTTGGTCGACAAAATAGCCTGTTGCCACACATTCGGTGGGTAGAACAGCTAGTTGGCACAGTTACTAGGTGCCTTCGATGGGCAAAATAGCCCATTCGTACGTTTGCTATGAACCTTCGGTGGGAAAAATAGTCCGTTGGGCACCTTCGAAAGGAAAAACAGCTCGTTGGCAAACCTTCAGTGGGACAAATAAACCATTGGAACTGTCATTAGGTACCTTCAATGGGAGAAATATCCTATTGGCACACCTTTGGATGGCAATATAGCTTGTTGCTACGGTCGCTAAGCATCTTCGGTGGGAAAAATAGCCTATGGGCTACCTTTGGTGGGAAACACTACTTATTGGCACACCTTCAGTAGGCAAAATAGCCCATTAGAATGCCTTCAATGGGGCCAATAGCTAGTTGGCACGATTGCTAGGCACCTTCGGTGAGCAAAGCAGCCTATTGGGCACCTTTGGTGGGGAAAACAGCTTGTTTGCACAACTTTGAATGACAAAATAGCCCGTTGGCATTATCCCTAGGCACCTTTGGTGGGCAAAATAGTCCGTAGGATATCATCGGTGGGAAAAACAACCCGTTGGCACAGCATCGGTGAGAAACATGACTCGTTGGAACACCTTTGGTGGTAAAACAGCACGTTGACACAATCATTAGGTGCCTTCGATAGGAAAAATAGCCCGTTGGCACATTCGCAAGGCAACTTAGATGGGAAAAACACCACGATCGTGTGGTCGTTAGGCACCTTTAGTGGGCAGACATTGGCACATTTTTTAGGCACCTTTGGTGGGCATAATAGCTCGTTCGCACATTTGTTACGCACCTTTGGTATGAAAAATAGTCCGTTGGCACGCGTTTGGTGGGAAAATAGAACGTCAGAACGACCGTTAGGCACCTTTGGTGGGCTAGATAGCCCATTGAAACAGACGTCAGGCTCTTTTGGTGGGAAAAACAATCTGTTGGGAACCTTCAGTGGGAAACATAGCCTGTTGGCACACCTTTGATGGGCGAAGCAGCCCATTGGTATAGTCACTAGGCACATTTGGTGGGCAAAATAGCTTGTTAGCAAGGTCGCTAGGCACCTTCGATAGGAAAACAATTCATTGTCAAACTCTTGGTGGGAAAAATAGCACGTTGGTATGGTTGCTAGACATCTTCAATGGGCCAAATAGCCCGTTGGTGTGATCACTAGGCACCTTTGGTGGGATAAACAACCAGTTGGCAAACAGTTGGTAGGAAAAATAGTTAGTTGGCATAATCGCTAGCACCTTCGTGGGGAAAATAGTTTTTTGGGCACCTTCTTTAGGAGAAACAGCCCGTTGGTGCAACTTTGGTAGGCAAAACAACTCGTTGGAACTGTTGCTAGGTAGCTTTAACTGGAAAATCTGTTCATTGGGTAACTTCAGTGGGAAATGTAGCCCATTGGCACACCTCCCGTAGGTAAAACAGCCAGTTAGCATAAATTTCGTAGACATAACAGCCAGTTGGCATAGTCATTAGGCACCTTCGATGGGAAAAACAACACGTTGTGTAGCATCGACGAGAAACATAGCTAGTTGGAATACCTTCGAAGGGAAAACAGCACGTTGGCACGGTCATTAGGTGCCTTTGATGGGACAAATAGCCCATTGGCACTTTCGCTAGGAACCTTCGATAGGAAAAACAGCCTGATGGGACACCTTCGGTGCAAAAAACACCATGGTTGCAAGGTCGCTAGACACCTTTAGTGGGTAAAATTACCTATTGGCACATTTTTTAAGCACCTTCGGTAGGCAAAACAGCTCGTTGGCACATTTGTTAGGCACCTTTGGTGTGAAAAACAGCCCATTTGTACACCTTCGATAGGGAACACTACCCTTTGGCACAGTGGTTAGGCATCTTCATTGAGCAAAACAGTCCGTTGAAACACCTTCAGTAGGTAAAAAATCCTGTTGGCACACCTTTGGTGGGTAAAACAACCCATTGGAATGGTCGTTAGGCACCTTCGATGGGAAAAACAACTCGTTGGACACCTTCGTTGGGAAAAACAGCACATTGATACGATCGCTAGGTGCCTTTGATGGGGAAAATAGTCCGTTGGCACGTTCATTAAGCACTTTTGGTGGGAAAAACAGTTTGTTGGGAAACCTCGGTGGGAAACATAGCCCGTTGGCACACTTTCGATGGGAAAGACGGTACGTTGACATGATCGCTAGGTCCCTTCGAGGGGAAAAATAGCCCATTGGCACATTCGCTAGGCACCTTCGATGGGTAAAATAGCCCGTTAGCATGTTCACTATGCACCTTTGGTGGGAAAATAAAACACCTGCACGATCTTTAGGCACCTTCGGTGGGCTAAATAGCCTATTGGCATTAGGCACCTTTGGTGGGAAAAACAATCCATTGGGAACCTTCAATGGGAAACACAGCCCGTTGACACACCTTCGATGGGCAAATCAACCCATTGGTACGGTTGCTAGGCACCTTGGGTGGGCCAAATAGCTCATTAGCAAGATCGCTGGGCACCTTCAGTGGGAAAAACAACCCGTTGGCAAACCCTTGGTAGGAAAAACAACTCGTTGGCATAATTGTTAGGCACCTTCAGTGGGTCAAATAGCCCATTGGCGTGATCACAAGGCACCTTCAGTGGGATAAACAGCAAGTTTGCACACATTCGGTGGCTAAAACAGTAGGTTGGCATGATAGTTGGCACATCATTGGTAGGAAACATAGCCTTTGGCACACCTTCGATGGGCAGAATAACCCGTTGGCACGGTTACTAGGCCCCTTTGATGGGCAAAATAAGTCGTTGATATGTTCGCTTGGCACCTATGGTCGGAAAAATAGTCCATTGGACACGTTCGGTGGGAAAAACATCCCGTTGGCACACCTTCGGTGGGACAAATAGCCTATTGGCACTAACACTAGGCACCTTTAGTGGGCAAAATAGCCAGTTGGCACACCTTTAGTGGGCAAAACAACCCATTGCCATGATCGCTAGGCACCTTCGGTGGAAAAAATAGCCCGTTGGGCACCTTTGGAGGGAAACACTGCTCGTTGGCACATCTTTGGTAGGCAAAACAGCCTATTCGAACACCTTCGATGGGGCTAATAGCTAGTTGGCACAGTCGGTAGGCATCTTCAGTGAGCAAAACAGCTCATTAGGCACCTTCGGTAGGAAAAATAGCCGATTTTCATAACTTTGACCTACAAAACAGCACGTTGGGACTGTCACTAGGCCCCTTTGGTGGCAAAACAGTTCGTAGGGCATATTCGGTGGAAAAAATAGTCTGTTGGCACAGCTTTGGTAGGTAAAATAGCCAGTTGGAACAACTTCGACAAGTAAAACAGTCCATTGGTATGTTCGTTAGGCACCTTCGGTTGGAAAAATAGCCCATTAACACACCTTCGATGGGTAAAAAAGCCCATTGGGAACCTTTGGTGTGGAAAGCATCCTATTTGCACACCTTTGGTAGGCAAAACAACTCATTGATATGGTCGCTAGGCACCTACGGTGGGTAAAAATGTCCGTAGGGCACCTTCGGTAGGAAAAACGTCCCGTTGGCACTCCTTCGGTAGGCAAAATAGCTTGTTGGAACACCTTCGATGGGCAAAACAACTCGTCGACATGTTCGCTAGCTACCTTCTGGGGAAAAACAGCCCATTGGTACACCTTCGGTGGGAAAATCAAAACATTGGCACCATCGTTAGGCACCTTCGATAGGCAAAATAACTATTTGGCAAAGACATTAGGCACCTTTGGTGGGAAAAACAACACGTTGGCACACCTTTGGTTGGCAAAACAGCTCGTTGGCACGATCGCCAGGCACCTTCGGTGGGAAAAACTACCCCAGAAACACCTTCAATGGGAAACTCAATGGCACACCATTTATAGGCAAAACAACCTATTGGCACACCTTCAGTGGATAAAAATAGCTTGTTGGCATGGTCATTAGACACCCTTGGTGAGAAAAACAGACCGTTGGGCAGCATTGGTGGGAAACATAGCCTATTGGCACACCTTCTGTGGGAAAACAGCATGTTGACACGGTTGCTAGGTGCCTTCGATGGGAAAAATATCTGTTGGCACGTTCACTAGGCTCCTTCGGTGGGAAGTACAACCCGCTGGCGCACCTTTGATGGGAAAAATACCATGTTGCACAGTCGCTGGGCACCTTTGGTGGGCAAAATAGCCCGTTGGCACATTTGCTAGATACCTTTGGTGGGCAAAACTACCCGTTGGCATGTTTGCTAGGCACCTTTGGTGGGAAAAATAACCTATTCGCACACCTTCAGTCGGTAACATAACCCTTTGGTACTGTGGTTAGGCATCATCGTTGGGCAAAATAGTCTATTAGAACATCTTCGATAGGCAAAATAGGCCGTTGGCATGGTCGCTAGGCACCTTCGGTGGGAAAAACAGAGCGTTGGTACACCTTTGGTGGGGAAAAAAGCACGTTGGCACAGTCGCTAGGTGCCTTTAATAGGCAGAATATCCTGTTGGCACGTTTACTAGGCACTTTAGGTGGGAAAAACAGCCAGTTGGGTAGCATCGGTGGGAAACATAGCCCATTGGCACACCTTAGATGGGAAAAACAACACGTTGGCACGTTTGTTGGGAAAAATAGCCCATTGGCACACCTTTAGTGGAAAAAACTCCCTGGTCACACAATCGCTAGACACCTTTGGTAGGCAAAATAGCCCATTGGCACATTTGTTAGGCATCTTCAGCGGGAAAATAACCCATTTGCACACCTTCGATGGGCAACATAGCCCTTTGGCACAGTGATTAGGCATCTTCATTAGCAAAATAGTTTGTTGGAACACCTTTGGTAGGTAAAACATCCTGTTGGCACACCCTTGGTGGGCAAAACAACTTGTTGACACGATCGTTAGGAACCTTTAGTGGGAAAAACAACCCTTTGGACACCTTTGGTGGGAAAAACAACACATTGGCACGTTCGCTAGGGGCCTTTGATGGGAAAAATAGCCCGTTGGCATTTTCACTAGGCACTTTGGAATAGTTGCTAGGCACCTTCAATAAGCAAAACATCCCATTGGGTATCTTCAATGGGAAAAATAGCCTGCTTGCTCAACTTTAGCCGGTAAAATAGCAAATTGACACGGATGCTAGGCACCTTTGGTGGGCAAAACAGTCAGTAGGGCATCTTAGGTGTGGGAAAAAGGGCCCATGGGCACATCTTTGTTTGGCAAAATGGCCAGTTGGAACAACTTCGGTGGGTAAAACAGCCCGTTGGTAGGTTTGTTAAGCATAGCTCATTGGCACACCTTCGATGGGTAAAACAGCCCACTGGGCACCTTCGGTATGGAAAATAGCCTATTTGCACCAATTTGGTAGGCAAAATAACTCATTGGTACGGTCACTAGGCACCTAGTGTGGGCAAAACTATCCGTAGGGAACTTTCGGTGGGAAAAATGACCCGTTGGTACTCCTTTAGTAGGCAAAATAGCTTGTTAGAACATCTTCAGTGGGCAAAACAGCTCGTCGACATGTTTGCTAGCCACCTTCGGCGAGAAAAATAGCCCGTTGGTACACCTTTGGTGGGAAAAACAAAACATTGACACAATCGCTAGACACCTTCGGTAGGTAAAATAACCCATTGGCACAGATGTCAGGTACCTTTGGTAGGAAAAATAGCCTGTTGGGAACCTTCGATGGGTAACATAGCCTGTTGGCACACCTTCGATGGGCAAATCATCCTGTTGGGATGGTCGTAAGGCACCTTTGGTGGGCAAAGTTGCCTATTAGCACACCTTTGGTGGGAAAAACAGCCCGTTGGCATGGTTGCTAGGCACCTTTGGTGGGCCAAATAGCCCATTGGCTTGATCACTAGGCACCTTCGGTGGGATAAACAGCCAGTTGGCAAACATTCGATGGAAAAATAGCCAGTTGGCATAATCGCTAGCACCTTCGGTGGGAAAAGTAGTTCGTTGGGCACCTTCTATAGGAAAAACAGCCCATTGGCATACCTTTGGTTTGCAAAACAGCTTATGGGCACCATCGCTAGGCATCTTTAATAGGAAAAACTACCCATTTGGCACCTTCGGTAGGAAACATAACCCATTAGCACACCTTTCGTATACCTTCAGTGGACATAACCACCCATTGGCACGGTCACTAGGCACCTTCAGTGGGAAAAATAGCCCGTTGGGTAGCATCGACGAGAAACATAGCTCGTTGGAACACCTTCGGTGGGAAAACAACACTTTAGCACATTCACTAGGTGCCTTCGATGGGAAAAATTGCCCGTTGGCACATTCGCTAGGCACCTTCGTTAGGAAAAATAGCCTGTTGGCACACCTTTGGTGGGAAAATAATCTCGGTCACACAATTTTTAGACACCTTTGGTGGGAAAAATAGCCCATTGGCACATTTTTTAGGCAACTTTGGTGGGCAAAACAACCCGTTGGCATGTTTGTTAGTCACCTTTGATGGGAAAAATAGCCTATTTGCACACCTTTGATGGGCAACACAGCCCTTTGGCACGGTGGTTAGGCATCTTTATTGGGCAAAATAGTCTGTTGGAACATCTTCGACAGGTAAAACATCCCGTTGGCACACCTTTGGTGGGAAAAACATCCTGTTGGCATGTCAGTGGGAAAAACAACCAGTTGGACATCTTCGGTGGGAAAAACAGCACTAGCCCATTGGCACATTTGTTAGGTACCTTCGATGGGCAAAATAGCCCGTTTGGCACCTTCGGTATGGAAAACGACCTGTTTCCACACCTTTGGCACACCTTTACTGGGCAAAATAGCCTGTTGACTCAGTTGCTAGGCACCTTCAGTGGGAAAAACAACCCGTTGGACACCTTTAATGTGGAAAACAACACGTTGGCATGATTGCTAGGTGCCTTCGATGGGAAAAATAGCTCGTTGGCATGTTCACTAGGCACTTTTAGTGGGAAAAATAACCTATTGGGTAGCAACGGTGGGAAACATAGCCCATTGGCACACCTTCGGTAGGAAAAATAGCATGTTGGTACGATCGCTAGGCACCTTCGATAGGCAAAATAGCCCGTTAGCACGTTTGCTAGGCACCTTCAGTGGAAAAAATAGTCCATTAGCACACCTTCAGTGGGAAAAATAGAACATCGGCATGGTCGTTAGGCACCTTTGATAGGCTAAATAACCCATTGGCACAGACATCAGGCACCTTCGGTGGGAAAAACAATCCGTTGGAAACTTTTGGTGGGAAAAACAATCAGCCCGTTGGCATGCTCGCTTGGCATCTTCGGTGGGCAAAATAACTCGTCAGCAAGGTCGTTAGGAACCTTCGGTGGGAAAAACAATCTTTTGGTAAACCTTTGGTGGGAAAAACAACTCGTTAACACAATTGCTAGGCATCTTAAGTACACCAAATAGTTCGTTGGCCTGATCACTAGGCACCTTCAGTAGGATAAACAACCTGTTGGCACACATTCGGTGGGAAAAACAATCAATTGGCACGATAGCTAGGCACGTTCAGTGGGAAAAACAGTTCGTTGGGCACCTTTGTTAGGAAAAGCAACCCATTGTCACACCTTTGGTAGGCAAAACAACTCGTTGGCGTGGTCACTAGGTATGTTCAGTGGGAAAAACTGCCCAATAAGCACCTTCGATGGGAAACACAGCTTGTTGACACAGTGTTTGTAGGCAAAATTGCCCGTTGGCACTACTTCAATGGACAAAATAGCCCATTGGGATGGTCACTAGGCACCTTTAGTGGAAAAACAGCCTGTTGGGTAGCATCAGTGGAAAACATAGCCCATTGACACACCTTCGGTGGGAAAACAGCAAGTTGGCACGATTGTTAGGTGCCTTCGATGGGAAAAATAGCCCATT
>JAOTJB010044231.1:0-21971 GCA_027123815.1 Erythroxylum minutifolium
TTCTAATAAGACCAGATGCATCAATAGATTTCAAAAACATAGAGCCATTTGTAGAATAAACCAAAAAATTTATAATATGATCTTGTGTCTCCTATTTGTCCAACCATCACACATGATTGAACATCACTAAGTACCCCAAGTTACTCTTCTTTCAGCCAAATAACTTCTAATTTTAGAAACAGAACAACTTAAAAGTTTACCTCTTAAGTCATCAATCGAAGGACCTTTGTATTCCGAACCATAAGAGGCTATTGCATCCATCATAGGTTGATAATAATAAGTTTGAGAAGCATTGAATGATGAATTACCACCATCTAGCTACTGCCATATCGACATTGTGAGCCATATCTCTTAATTGCATTACACTACGAATTGAAGGTTGGGCTCCAGCAGTTGTTCGTGGTGAAAAGAAACTAGTCACTTGCTTTCTTCACTTCCTCACATCAAGTTTAGGTACTTCTTCTTAGGTTTGAGATGAAACACTACCACTACCACCACCACTACCATCATTACCACCTTTAATAATTCCACAATCACCACGGAAACTAAAAAATGAACTTCCACTACTAATTTTAAAATTCAAAATTTCCTTTCTATCTTTCTGATGTTGATATTCTTCAAGCAATATTTTCATTTCACATCATGAGTTACTTTTTTACAAAACAAGAAAATTGTATGATTGTTCATTCCGGTGATTACTTCTTCAATCGGGTGATTGCTCTACCTTTCAAATGCTTATTACAAAACAAGAAAATTGTATGATTGTTCATTCTTGGGACTAATGCAGCATGAGCCCAAGCTGGATCATTATATCTTCCTGAAGTAGTTTGATCGGGAGTAGTTGAACTTCCTTCCATTTATTTGTAACAAAAAAATGACGATGTTAGTTTTGTAAGAAATTATTCCTTTAGTAGTTCTATCAATAAAATTAGCAGTGCTAACGGTAAGTCCTTCATAAGGTAATGATATGTAAAGAACTCCCAAACAATTACCACATAGTTTTTTTTTACTAATTATCCTCTTACAATAATCAAGATGAATCAAGAAGATTAGGGATAAAAAATATTCCACTGTAAATTTAGATAAGATTATTGGAATTAAATTGAAATTTAAAAACTAGTATACACCATAAAAATTGCAATTTCTGAACTTCTAATTTTCAAGTAAAAAAGTGTTAATTGGATTATTAACTTTGAATCTGACTCCAATTATAACCCTAACTTTAATCGCCCATTAACCTTAACTCCTAACTAAAAAATAATAAAGTAGCTACAAGATAAAAGAATGAAAAATATGTTCTAAGATATGTCAACATATTAACAATATTCATTTTAGTAAATGACAAAATTATGACACAACACAAGGTACTAATTCAAGCAATAAAATTACATAACAGAGGAGACAGATACGCAAAAATGATTTTACTATAGAAGAATCCAAAATTTTGATTAGGTTTTGAATTATGATTTTGGAAGACTTCATTGATTCATTCCTACAACCTCCTGTTGTCAACCCAACTTAACCAATTACCTAAATGTCGAGTAAGTGAGTAACCTACTAACAAAGATCAAAACACTGAAGGCATGTGAATTTTGCAGAGAAAACTAGGACTGATCTTTGAAAATTTCTTTTATAGACAATAAATGATGGGAACTTTAGAATTTGGATCCAAGATAGTTAATAACAAAATTAAGGGTTGTTTGTTTCTGTTTCTGTTTTTGTTTTTATTTTTAATTTTTAATTTTTATTTTCAAATTTAGTAAACAAAATTTGTTTGTTTCAATTTTCAAACCACAAGCACAAATGAACTAAACCAACAAACATTCGACTGTCACATTTTCATTACCAACCAAACCAAACACAAACATACAGCTTTCATATTTGTATTACCAAAACCAAAAACCAACCAAACCATTACCTAACTTTAAATCCAATCCAACTCCAAGTCTCTAACCAACGACAAACAATTAACCAGAAACAATCATCAATCCTTCACAATTTCATTCTATTAACTAGAAACAATCACAATTCACAACATAAACAATTAACCAGAAACATTCTAACAGAAATTTAAAAAAAACACACACCTAACCAAACAAAAGTTCACAATCGAATTCTGTGATGGGTGACTTGGGTCAGGTCGAGATCTGGGTATTATTCCCAGATTTGACAGATGCGTGGTTAGTGCTTAGTGGTCGTCGGAGACTAGATAGCAAAGTTGATGGTGGTTGGTGGTCATCGCGTAGGTGGTGACAGGTGACAGGCGACGTCGCGTGGTGGAGGAAGATGTCCGAAGAGGCAAAGATGATGTTGCATGGTGGAGGAGAAGTGGAGCATTGCCTGAGAGCACCGCTAAAGCACTAAGAACCAATGAGGAGTGGAGAGGACGACAAGAGCGATAGAGAGAGGATGATTGACTCGTTAAGAGAGAGAGCAAAAATTGAAAAATGAGAGGTAGAAAGACACAAAGGTGTTGGGGGTCATATTAGGTTTTTTTTTACAGATTGGTCCTCAAAAGTTGGAGATTCACGGTACAGGCTCGGTATATTTCGCTATTATGAGTACTGGCCGATACCAGGCGAAAATACTCGGTACTGGCTGGTATTTGCGGCTGGTATCATAAACGATGATATTGTTCCGTTTTTCGGCTGGTACGGTATCCGCAACGATGAGTTAAAGTCATGATGATATTTGCAAAAGTATTTAAATTTATTGGATTAAGAATTGATTATAATAAAAATGAATATTATAAAATAGAGAAGAGCTCAGTGTAGGTATCATTTGAACCATGGGGTTAATTGACCTTGATTAACCGTTAACTAAACAATGAAATTATATTTTACCGACTTTTTTTTGTTTATTAACAATCATATTTTGCTTCAGAAAAATAGAGAAGACTAACAATGAGTAGTTTGTTGGGAAGTTTATATGAGGGTCATTTAAAAGTAAGAGAAAATAGGAGAAATAAGAAAGAAAACAAAGTTAGAATACAAGAGAAACAAAATAATAACAAAGAGAAGAGTTCCGATGTTATAATTTGTTAACATTAGAGTACTCTGAAAAGACCATTGTAGAGGCTTTCAAGACTTCGAATGTTATTTGTTTTAAGCTCCTAGTGAGTGGTGCTCTATGATGTTTTATAGATTGATGTTTTAGATTATGTTCTTTTACTATTTCTTTCACTGAATTTTTAGGAAAGACACGAACACTAACATGTTTATTTCTTTGACTATGTAATATTTTACTTCTCTGATTTTGTGTAACATGACTTTTCTCCCACCAATAGATGTATTTGTGTCTTTCATTTTTTTAAGAAAAATATGGGCTCACACACAGTCATATTTCTCACTGTACACCTCTTGTAATGTCACTAAGCTCTAATCTAGTCATGTCTCGGATCAAGTATTGTGCTCTAACATTTTAGTGTGGAACACGAAAGTATTCCAAGCTATATACAATTAAAATCCCTCAAAACTCAAAACATTAAAGCTTTGGGTCTCTTATTAAGATTTCCATAGGATCTTAAATCATCTTACTCGAAGTTTGAAAGAGAAAGTTGTGTCCACTTTCAGTAGATAAAGTTTGCTCTTAACACCTCTGTTGGCATCCTAAATCAAAATATAAGCGTAATAAGTATAATTAGCATAAAATATGAGTAAAGAAATAAATATTAAGGGAAGAAACATGTTATTAGGATTGTTATAAGTGAATTGTGTGAGAAAGTTTTGAATGTTTACTAAGAAAATGCAAACTTCTCAAAGTTAGTTGGGTTGAGTTGCTCTTCACCTTTGAGAAAGTAAGATGATATATTGGTTTACCCTTCACTCATCAAAAGAGAAGTTGTATTGATTTCTCTTTATTCATTAAAAAAGAGTTTATTAGTGAAATCAAAATTACAAAAGAAATTTAGGAAGTTGATAATAGGCATTTAAAGTGACCAACCATTATAGATTTTTAGTGTTATATTCTTTACTCTTTTCTTAAAGCATATCTTAATAATTACTTTTTGTCATTTTTATTTTTTATTATTCCTTCCTCCATATCCTAAATTTTTTTGAGAAATTAAACTATTTATTAAATAAAAAATGGATGAGTTAGTTCTGATACAACAAGGACCTTTCTTATGTCCAATTATACATATAATCTTTCTCCTAATTTAATCTTCTCCCCTAATAGCCATAGCTAATTGTCTCCTTTCGTGTTTGCTTCATAGTCCTAAATTATCATTTGACTCAATTGATAGATGCAATTATTGAATTAAAAGATGGATTTCAAGGTAATCACTGCTACATATCTTGTTCTCCCCCTTTTATCATCTATCTGATTTACATTTTTCTATATTTCAGCTTAATTCCAAAGAGGAAGTTGCACGCTTAGATGTTAGAGGTTTCCCTCTCAATGCCAATGTAGAGGAGTTGCTTAATTTGCCAACTTATAAGCTCCAATGACCTTTCTTGTTCAACATGCATTCTATGTGCATTCTTTGCTTGATTATATACAATTATATTATTAGTATAAGTCCTCAATTTCCTTAATTCCAATCTAGTTTCCTTACTATAGTTGTTGAACTCCTTCCTCTGGAAATTCTTCTAGGGTCAGAACCCATCTAATGGCTATTTCATTATTGCACTCCAAGTGAAGTTAGTATGCAATAATTAGTTCCCTAATATTCTTAATCAATTCTTGTAACCAGATGTTTTCCTCCCTTCCCTTATTCTGAAATATTCTTCTATTCCTTTTCATACCTACTGTCTTATACAGTGCTTCTACCAACTAGATTTTGAATTTCTTTATCTGCCTTCTTAATGGTACGATCTTGATTATACCACCTTAGTAGGTCCTACGAATTGTCACCTATATTCTCCATTTTGCCCAATCTTATCATAACCCTCTATATCTTATCATAAACCCTTCAATTGAAAAATATGTGTTCTCTAATCTTTGACTCCTTTTGGCATAGGACACATTTGCTAAGGATATTTAGATATTTACTCAATCTATCCTTAGTGTTTAGCTTAATCTTATAGGCAAACTATATTGCATGATGCCCTAAGGTTATTGCGTTTGCCCTAGACAAAGGAGAACTAACCTACCTTGATGTTTTGCTCTCTAAGTATCTTTGTATAAGAAGAATTGGTAAAAACGCTAGTAAAATTCCCCTTCCATATAGTTCTATCACTATTATTGTTCATTACCCTATAATTCATTATGTAACTAATGATGGTGCTTCTAAGAAGTTGCTCTAGATGAGCCTTAAACTTTGTTAGGGCTTATTTCACTTATGCAAATTATAGTATTACATTCTTCGTAGAGTTTGGCTCAGGGGTAAGATATAATGGACCCTAATCAATCCATTGATCATGCCAAAAGGATATAGTTTCTCCATTCCCTATCTTGAAGTGGAATTGGTTCCTTACGTTCTCTCTTAGATTTAACATATTTAACAGGATCCATAAGGTGTTATATTTAGGCTGGATGCACCACTAGTTCCTATTCTTAATATGATAAGCCTGCAATCAATAAATCTATAGGGATTCTTTGTTAGTGTACACCCATTATATATGCTTAATGATTAGAATTTGATTAGTAATACGAATAAAATTAATGCCCAAGTCTCTTTCCTCCTTTAGGCAGTATAGGTCATTCCCCTTTACCTTAGTTGGTAACTGCTTTATAATATCCCCTAACCATAGGAAGTTTCTCATTAGTTTTTCCAATGTATTAATTACATTCTTAGGTAGGAATATATAGATAGCCAATATACATTTAATTTGTATATAATTGATTTCATAAGTTCGAATAAAAGAGAGGGAGTGATTGCACTAGTTTCCAAATCTTCTTTAGACCTTCTCTACAAGTAAAGAAAAATTAGCTTAGTTAAATTTCCTTAAGGTGATAGGAATCCCCAGATAAGTAATAGAAAGCTTTCCAACTTTTAGCCTTATGATTATAGAGAACCATCTGCCTAATGATAAGCTTATGAGGAAAGCTAAAGAGAACTTTTATTGGAGTTAATTACAAGCCTAAATATGCTCTTAAAAATATTTATAACTATCATTGTAGTTTGAATAGAGTAGGAGTCTACCTTGGAGTCTTTGATTAAATCATCTATAAAGTTAAGATTCACTATTATAAGTTTTTTACATTTATAATGATACTTGAATCTTCTTTCCTTAGAAACGGCCAACTTGATAAGCCTATTCAAAATCTCTATAGGGTATCCTTGTCTAACTCCTCTGGCGCTTTTGAAAATTTTAATAGGCTCCATATTAATGAGTATATTATATAAGACTATAGAGATGCATTATTGAATCTAATTCATATAGGTAATAGGAAAATCAAAACTTTATGAAATTCATTTTTCAAAGCATAATTTTCTCTTGAGTTTTTCTTATTTTATCCTTAGAAAAATTCCTGAGCTAGGAGGATGTTATCCCCTATTTATCTCCCTTAGATGTAAGCTCCTTAGGAAGGATCTGTGTATTTAGAGAACACAACTTTAAGCCTATTTGATAGAAGTTTGGAGATGAATTTGTATATGGTTAGCAAGAAATAAACCTAAAATCTTTAAGAGAATTTGGGGAATTAACTTCAGGAATTAGAAAAATAAATCTCTTGTTAATCTCCTTTAGAAGTTTACCTTAAATGAAACATTCCAAGATAGTCTCAAGTACCACCTCCTTGATCAAATTCCAATAATTTTGGAAAAAGAAAGCATTCAGCCTATCAGGCCCTAGTGCTTTATATATGTGCAACTTAAATAATGCTTTTTCCACATCTTGACTAGTGAAATAGGAGCATAAGAAATCCTTCTATTGCTAGGAAAGTCTAGTCCTTGATAATTTATTGCAACAAAGTAAGAGAGCTTATTCTAGCACTAGCAAATTCACAAGCTTTGAAATAGAACATGTAAGCTTCCCTCATCATTTCTTATTGAGTATTAAAGAACCATGATCATTAACTAGGTTGGTTATTTTATTAGAGTTGGTCCTTTTTAGATAGCTTTGAAAAAGAATTTAGAGCAACTCTCTCTCTCTCTCTCTTTAAGCCACTAAATTCTAAATCTCTCTTTAAAGATATATTGATTTATCTACTCTACTCAATTATAAGCCTTTAGGGCCCTAATTTCCTATGATTTTAGCTCACTATCTCTTGGATATTGATATAGTAGTTCATGGATTCTAATTAGCTCCCTCTTTATATCTTCAACATCCTTCGTAGTGTTGTTAAAATATGATTTATTCATCTTCCTAAGTTTGTTTCTGATTAACTACATTCTTTTATGATATATGAACATCTTGTAGCCTTGTATTTAAACTTGATAAAATAATAGTCTCAAATACTTCACATTACACTAAATGGTTATTGAATCTAAATGGGGAGGCTTTATTTTTGTGTTGTTGAAACATCTTGATTAGTATAGGTGAGTGATCTAAAATTAGTAGTCTTGGTAATTTTATATTTCAATTCACTTCTTTTGAAAAAATAAACTCTATTCCCACCAATTTGACAGAGTAAAGAACCACCCTTCCATTTTCATTTCAACCAAATGTAGTTTCTCAACACACTTCCTTAGGTTTCCATTGTAGATTCTTAGGTTGGCATTTCCTTATATCTTAGATAGGTATATGATAGAGTAAAAATCCTCCAAGAGGATCTAAGAAGTGTCAATAGAAGCTTACAGGGTTGATATATTATTCCATAGTGCATTCCTTTTTATAGATTGTTAGAAGCATATATGTAGGCAACCAATATGGCATATAATAAGGGAGGATATTACTAGGGCTATCCAAGATTTTTTCCATCATGGGAGACTACTCAAAGAGATCAACTCTACTTTCATCACTCTTGTTCCTAAAAAAGATAATCCTTCCACAGTAGTTGATTATAGGCCAATAGCTTGCTGTAACTTTATTTATAAAGTGATTGCAAAAATCATGGCTAATAGGCTTAAAGAAGTACTCCCTTACATCATCAGCCCAAACCAAAGTGCATTCATTAAGAACCATCGAATCGGGGATAATATCTTATTGGCCCAAGAGATCTTTAAGAATTACCATCTTGCCAACAACCATAGGAGATGTGCGTTCAAGGTGGATTTACAAAAAGCATATGATTCGATCTATTGGGATTTCCTATTGAATGTGCTAGTAGCTATAGGTTGTCCTCTCAAGTTCTTTGATTGGATTAGAGAGTGTATTACCTCACCTGCATATGCTATTTTGATCAATGGATCCCCCACAAAATTCTTTCCAGGTAAGTCAGGCTTAAGATAAGGGGACCTTTTATCTCCCTTTCTCTTTATTAGTTGTATGGAGGTATTCTCAAGGAGTCTGAATACTTGCATAGAAGGTAGTAATTCCTTTAAATACCACTAGAGATGTAAAGCACTTAAACTCACCCATCTTTTGTTTGCTGATGACCTTTTAATGTTTTGTCATGGAGACTTGTCCTTGGCCCATATCTTACTTGATTGCTTAAGAACCTTTTCCAAATTTTCTGGCATGGTAATGAACCTATCCAAGAGTCATTTCTTTGTTTGTCCATTTATAGACTAAATGGCCCACCAAATTGAAATAATGTTAGGTCTTAAAAGAGGTCAGCTTCCTATTCGATACCTGGGAGTTCCTCTTTTAACAGGTCGGTTGTCTAGGAGGGATTGTTTATCCTTGTTGGAAAAAATTAAAAATCTCTCTTATGCTGGTAGATTGCAATTAGTTATTTCGATCCTTTCCACCTTTCAGATTTATTGGTCTAGCCACTTCATTCTCCCAACTTCCATTATTAAGGAAATAAAGACAAAAACTAGGAATTTTCTGTAGTCGGAGAAGGTGGAGGCAAAAGCTCATGCTAAGGTAAAATAGAATGACATTTGTAGATAAAAAAAGAGGGTGGTCTAGGTATTAAGCACTTGTCTACTTGGAATAATGTGTTGATAGGGAAAAGAATTTGGTTTCTGCTTACTGATAAGGAAGTTTTGTAGGTCAGGTGGGTTCACACAATTATTCTGAAAAGGAAAAATTTATGGAGTACCTTTCCTAACAACTGTAGTTCGTGGAGTTGGAGGAAGATTTTGTACGTTAGGGATCAAATTGGGAACCAATTCAAATTTAGAATAGGAAATGGAAACTCTACATTCTTATGGTAGGATCCTTGGCATCCGAGAGGTATCTTGATGGCTCACTTTACTCCTAGGGTGATCAATGGGTCGGAGCTTCCTATAACTGCATGAGTGTCTGAAGTAATCAATAATAATGAATGGTGCTAGCAAGAGACAACAGTTGGGACTATTAATAACCTAGAACCTTTACAATACCATCTTGATTCTTCAAGAAAGGATAGTTTAGAATGGCTAGCTAGCCCTTTGAAGAAGTATACAAATTTTTTGCATACACTTTCATGTGACCTCCAAATCAGAAAGTTCTTTGGTATAAACTTGTATGACATAAAAGGAATAGTCCTAGGTGTTCCTTCATCCTATGGTTAGCCTTCCTGAATAAATTGCAGACAAGGAAGTTCTTTACCTCCACACCCCAAATCAGTGCTCTTTGTGTGTTTCGGACATGGAGACTATTGATCATTTATTCTTTGAATTTCCTTTCTCTAAAATAGTTTGGTTAAATAATCTAAACCACTTCCAAATGCACCTACCTCACTTAAAAATCTTCAATCCATTTTAATGTGGGTTAACCAGTCACCTACCTTAAGAAACTGTGACATTAATACCTTCTTCATTCTCCTTTATGTTATTGTGTATATCCTGTGGATTGAAAGAAACTTGCGAACCTTCAAATATGAAGTCTTGGACATAGGGAGCTTCAACACGACAGTGATCTTTCAAGTTATAGAACACCCCAGCTTAAACACTAAGAGAAGGTAAAATGTATGTGTTTTATATTTCTAATGAAACGTCTATAGGTTTGACTCCAGGTTCAGGTTCGAGAAAAGAGAGGGCAATCCAAATTGCTATAAAAAGAGAAACATAAGATGATGGGAAAGCCTCAATCTCCACTAAACTTCGATTATGGAAACATAGTGACTAAAGCTAAAAGGGGATCTCTTTCAAAGAACAATCAAAGAGCCTCTAACCCCGGATGTTGTTTGGAAAAGAAGGAAGTCTAGATTGGGTCTTCAATGGAAGGTGGTTTAGAGTTGATATTTCTCATCTTATCTCATCACCTTGGAATCGAACACTAAAAAGATACCACATTGCTCTAGAAAGGTGAAGAATCAAAGTACGATGTACTGTTCTCTGGTTAAGGATTAGTAGGGAGGTTGGATTGGTTGATATGATGAATGAGTCTACTGTATGAAAGTGTGTTACTGGCAAGATGATCTTGATATGACCATCATAGTGTAGTCATGTCATGACTTGATATAGTGGTATGCATGATGATGGGGAACATTTGTAGGGCTCCTTATGCTTTCTTGTGAGTTAGGCTTCTAGTCTAGATAAGAGATTGTAGCTTAGGCAATCTATAGTTGTACATAACTTTTTATTATTTATAAAATTTTACTGATTTACCAAAAAAAATACTCATGTAACAACTTGATCTTCAAGTGTAAGGACTGGTATAAGATAGAAGGACTTAGGACCTCTACCTTATCTATATTAAAAAGTACCAAAATTCTTCCATAATAATGGTCTTTATGGTTGGTGATAATTCCCCGTCCTTTATTTAAAAAAGTTAAGTTACTACACTTGTTTACAACCAGTTGAGTCTACAAAATCCTTATAATATAAGGGTGAGTATTATTGATGAAATCAATAACTATTAATTGTTTAGATGGGTTATTAAACCCTCTTATATTCCAAGCTAAGAGAGAAATTAGGTATGTTTAGAGGAAGCTTTAGTCTTCATACTAGACTTCCTTTTAGAAATCCTTTTGAAATTCATTTTCTCCTATTATAATTTTAGATCCTTTAAAGGATGGGCAATGTTGTCTACTACAATGGGAGCTTTTGAAGACACTATAGATGTAGTTGTACTTTCTTACACTAAGACTTAGGTGTCTAGAGTTGTATTTATCCTATTTTTCAAGTTTTCTCTTCCATTTATTTGGTTAGAATGGTTTTTTCTGACCTACTTAATTACCTCCCTCCACATTAGAATTATTGACTATATTTTTCTTATTGCTCTGCCCCTCTTGTAATAAGCTATTTTCTGGATTATTATTTAATTAAAAAAGCTTACCATAGAATCTAATTGAAAACTTACAGCTTTTTTTTATCTCCTCTTATTTATTTCCTTCTGGCTCTAAGTGTATGACACATAAACCTGATCCTCAAATATTTACCTTCCTTATCCAATCTCATAATGAGGATAATTTCTAGTAGCTTCTAATCAATGTCAAATGGAAGACAGATTCTAGCATAGTGACTCTTGACATAGTAGTCATGAATTGGTCTAAGTAAATAAGTTTACCTATGTAATTTGAAAGATAGTTCAACCTATCTGTGGTCTAGGATTCTAGAGGAATGTTATGGACGTTAAGTTAAAGGGGAATTTGTTTCTGCTTCAAGTTTTCTATCTGAATTCCTATTTTCCATTTTTGAGAGAAAGTAGGCTTGGAATTGAAGTTTCATTTATATGACTCTAAGAGTTACTATACATAATAAGTGGAATAAAACTTGAAGAGAAAGATGTTACCCTCTATGACTAAGACTTCTTGCATTCTAAAGGTTTTATACTATGCTTTAACCCAAGTACTGAGAGCTAGGAAGGAGGGTCTCTTCTCTAAAAAGAAAACTATCAAAGTTGCATTCCATTTTTGTTCCCTTTCATAAAGAATTTGAGTTAAAGGAGCCACAATTAGCTTGCAAGTGGAAGAAAAAAGAGGGCAAAAGTGAAGCTTCAAAGTTAGGAAATAGTCCCCTAAAACCTATGACTAAGTTTTTTCTAACAGGGGGCTAGAATGAGTTGTCCTAGAAAGAGGTTCGACCCTAAACAAGATCATGAAATAGAAGTTTAGGTGGGGACTTATGCTAGGACTTATTAGAAGTTTCAGGAAAAGTGGATGATGTGGAAAAGGATGGAACATTATTCTTGGAAATAACATAGGAAGGAGGAAAGTTGGAACTTGGGTGGAAAACGAAATAGGTGGGAAGAGTTTTGGATTTATATCTAGGGAAGACATGTTCCTTAAACTTCTAGTACCAACCAAGGAATTGGAAGTAAGGTGGGAGAGCATAGCATAGTCAACTACTATAGTAGAAGATGAATTGGGAATGTTGGACAAGAATCACAAGTAAACAAGAAGTTCTAATAAGAGTTACCTAAGACCAGAAAAGGTTGAGCTAATAAAAAGCTAGAATGGGTGTAATTTGAGAGTAAAGTAAGTGCTTGAGACTGCAGAGACAAGATTCATACAGACCATGAAGGAAAGATATAGAGCAGAAAGAGCCTTTTTATTATTAGATGGTTCACTCTTACACCCATTTAACTAAAAACTTAATATAAATGAAATTTCTAGTATTTGTTTATATTATTTTAAAAGCTTCTAGATTAGGTATGTATAGGAATTTACTTAAATGTTATTTTTATTATTTATAACATTTCAATTTTTTTCTTTACACTTTGTTTTTTTTACCTTTTAATCTATTAAATGAAGGTTTTAACATCTTTCGATAAATCTTTGTAAAGATCTCAAACATAATATAAACTACCTAAAAATCTTGAATTTTTTAGAAAGTTTAAAAAAAAATACTTCATGAAAACTTCAATTTTAAGAACTTTATTTTGTGACTAAAAAATTCATCAACTTTAAAAAGTTTCATTCGTAATATATTATTAAGGTAATATACTAAAGGAATTTGTGTGTTTGATGTAGCATTGCCACATAAGATATATTTTAGCACATTGATTTTTCTTAAAATTTGGATAAATATGTGATTTTGATTTTAATAGTATAAAATATTAAAAGAGAAAGAAACTTGATTTTAGGTAACATATCATGTAAGAAATCTCAAAGAAACATTTATATTTGGTTTTCTCTTAATTAACATTCAAATAGAGAAATCCTTAATTTAGATTTGAGCTAAAATATGATTTCATATAATTTTGAAGCCCTAAATATGATTATTTTCTATATTTTGGATCTTTTGGATCCATAATTCCATAATTCTATATTTCTATTTTTTTATCATCTTGAAAGCAATCATATTCTTCTCTAATTTTCTCCATCATTATGCCAATTCATACCAATCACCAATTCCATTAATTTCTCTTACATTTTAATAGATTGAACCTTTTTTAATTTTGAAATACCAAATCCAATATCATCTAGAAAGGTAGATTTTCATATAAGATTGATTTGTGATAAAATAAAGGATCTTTAAACATCATATACTTCTCTATAAAACAACAAAATAGAAAGATAAAAATAAATATAAATTTTATCAAACAAGTTATAGACACACAAATATTAAGTTAAAAACAATGTAAATTTATTTTAAAAACTAGAAATAAAAACATATTAAAGATAACTAAGTGTCTACACTCAAGGAATAATCACAACAACCTAATAGATAATTCCTTCAAATTAAAAATATAATTTTTATTGCTAAATGTTAGGATATAGACTTAACTATAAAATGACCAAGTAAAAGTAATATTATTTGGACATTTGAATAAAGTAAACAAACTTATTAAATTTCTGCATTATTCTTTAACATTCTCCCTATATTGCAGAAATTTAGAACTACTAACATATTCCTTAAGTACTTAAACTTTACTAAAGGAAATGCTTTTGTTAATATATCTAGTTGTTCACTAGGGTTATAATAGGCTATTTCTTAATAATTCGTTCCTCAACCAATTCCTTTATAAAGTGGAGTTGAGTCTTGATGTATCTTAAATGACTATAATATATTATATTATTTATGATATCAATGGTTAATTAGTTATCATAAAAGATAAATGATCCAAATACTTGCTTTTGGTTCATATGAGTATGCGACATAACCAAATTGCTTGACAGAATGTTAAAGTAATAACCATATGAGCTTTTAATTAGGATATGATTGTAGATGGATGTTTCTTTGAACTCCAACAAGTAGCATCTAACTAAAATTGAAAATGTAACCAAATGTGCTCTTTTCATTGAGTGAACCTATCCAATCATTATTAGAAAAGCTATAAAACTTAAGATTATTGAGATTAGAATACTAAATCCTATATGATCTAGTCCCTTTCAAATATATAAGCACCCTTCTAGTAACATCGTAAAAGATCTTACTTGGATTTTTCATGAATCACGATAATAAATTGGATTCTTCTGTGGTATCACGCCTATTTTTGTTTAGTAAAATAAGCTTGTAACCAAAAATTGATAAATATGTCTAACTTTCTTATCCCCATCTTTGAAGCATAAATTTTGATTGCTGCTAAATGGAGTCTCCACAGGATCATGTTCTTGCATTTAAAACTTCACAAGTAGATCTTTGATATAATTCACTTAAGAGAGGAAAATTTCGACATCATTTTGGGTTAATTTTAGTCAAAATGGATCATTAATCCTAAATCATTTATCTTAAACTCATTAATCATCATTCTTTTAAAATCCTTTGTCAAAGCAACATTATTAGTAGTATAAATCAAATCATTTACATATAAACACATAATAATTACCTCATAAACCAATTGGTTTTGACATATAAATTTGGCTCTCACTTTAACTTTTGAGTGTCAGCCTATTGATGCTTGTTTAAGGCCATAATAAGTCATTTTCTTTAACTGATAGAACTTCTTTTCTTGCCCTTTAATTTTATAACACGTTAGATGCTCTATAAACACTTCCTCATCTAAAATACCAATAAGAATCTGAATTTAACATCAAACTAATAGACATGCCATTTAAAATGTGCAATAATAGCCAAAATTGTTCTAACCATGTTAAATCTAGCTAAGCCGTTAAAGTTTCTTCAAAATTAATACCTTCTCACTACATGTACCCTCACGAAACTAATTGTACTTTTTATTTTTGTATTAAACTATCAAGTTTGAATTTCATCTTGTAAACCCACTTTAACCTAGCCTTCTCTAACCTATTTAATACTTCTCTATGGATTTTATTTCTTCATCCCTAGCAACTCATTATTCATTGTTCTAGAAAACACGATCATAATAACTTGACTCTTGAACTAATAGAAATTGACACTTTTCAATTTTTCATAGATATCATCCAAAAAGCTCCATTTATTGAAGGAATTGATGGAGAGCTTGAGGAGTGCCATAGAGTTGCAGTTCTATAGGAATAATTTGAAGTTCCTAAAGATGGTGAACTAAATGGAGGTGACAGTGATGAGATAGAATCAACCCCTTTATTAGTTTATTAGGTAGAAATAAGTCATGATACTAATGAAGACTGTTTGAACAACTTTGCTCTCTAGTTTAATCCCACATGTTCTTTTCATAAAACACAAATTATGGCTAATAATAAGTTTATTATTCAAAGGATCATAAAATTAATACCCTCTAGTTTTAGCATTACAACAATCAAATATGCACTCAACACTACTGTCACTAAGCTTATTAATTTTTTTGAGAAGGATTATAGACATATGAAATGCAAAAAAAGATGAATAACCTTTTGTTTCCACCCATTCAAGGGGTTTTTGATAGTGCATTGTTATTTTAGGGCTTTAATTAAGTATATAGGTTGTCATATGAACTACGTCTACTTAAAAACACTTAGGAAAATGATATGAATGAAAGATGAACATATTTTCTTACTTTTTCCTCTACATTTCCTATCTAAATTACATTGGTTTAATTGATTTTATATATCTTTTTAGGTAATTTTAGAAGAACTTGTTTGAGGAATAACAAACCTAAGAATATATAAGATTTTAAGGAAAAACATAAAGAAAACACCACCTTTTGCCTAAATATGGCTAAGACACAACTATGTAGCAGTCTACGTTCCTCTTGGACAAGAAAAAAGATACATATTCTAATACATAGTTTGAATAGAGGTCTCTATGGTGAAAAGAAGGGAAATAGAAAGGCACACGTAAGCCCATATCTTTGTAAAAAAAATTTACAAAAGGTTATTTAGCTTGGGAAAAAGATCTATTTAAGCCTATGTTCCTTTTTAAAATTTTGACAAAAAAATACATGAGGCTATAATTGTGTTCCATACCATGTTTATGATGGACATAATTTATAAGAGGGTAAAAGTTAGGGTTTTATATTCCTTTTCATTTTTCTTCCCTTCAAGAATTTAATTTTAGTTAGGTTTAATCGTCGCCCACCAAAGGAGTGCCTAAGAGCATATCTAAAGGTTACTTTCAATAAATAGATCTAAAGTCATTCCAAAGAAGTGATCACAAATATAGGATAGAGAACTTCAGTAAAAGATTTCAACTTTTTTTTTGTATTTGTAAGGATTATTTATGGCTATATACTTTTATATCTAGATTAGATGAAAAACTGAATTTACTTTTTCGTTATTTGGTTCAATTTCAATAGAAGTTGCTATGTTTGAGATTTATATGTGTCGTTATTAATGTTTGACCATATATAAGTGATGGTTTAGGTCTTATTTGATTTGCATATAGACATAGTTGAGAGAACTTATATGTAAATTATCTTTAACACATATATTAAATATTGAATAGGGATTTTAGAGACTTAGATAGCTTACCTCACTTTTTGCAAGGTATTCCATTATTATATCTTATTGTTGTTGTTACAAACATTCAGCTGAAGTTTAACCATTCCATCCATCAACACAAGGGTTGCTCCAATCTAAATTATAAACATTCTCGTATGGCATATTTTAAGGCCAATTTTGCATGGTTGGTTGCTGCCACTTATAGTTTGGTATAATCATTTCATCCATCAGCGTAAGGGTTACTCCAATTTGAAATATAAGTATTCTTGTATGGAATATTCTAAGGCCAATTTTTCATGCTTGGTTGCTCTTATATATATTTTAGTGCCTGAAATTCATAATTGTAATGGTTACCCCCATAATTGTGATAACACGACATGGATATCAGTTAAACTTTCAAATACATGTCACCAAACCTCTCGTTCCAAAATTGTGACATACGATGGAATATCATAACTTCCATGAGAATAATGTGTTATCCATCCTTCCATTATGGTTTGTGGCTATAACAATGAATCTCAAATCCTAACAATAAGCCATAAACATAAAGTCAAAATAAAGAAAATCAAAACATAGACAAATGAATAAATAAATAAGAATAATAAAAATGGAAATGGAAATGGAAGTATAAATATAAATAAAATATACACAAATAAATAAATATACAAAATTATGGTTAGATTAATAAAAACTAGGCTTTCCTAATAATATAATCCTCGGCAATGGCGTAAAAAATTTGATTCATTGTTGCATATGCTTATAAGAAATTATCATTGTTAAAAGAAAACAAGTGCATGGTATAGTTGTAACTAGCACAAGCAAGTATAGGTCCATCCTACAAAAACCGTAAGTACTATTAGTTACCATTTTCCTATTATTAACATTGGATTCAGATTGTGGATTTAATTAAAAATTAAACAAAACAAATAGACTAAGATTTAAACAATAATGAACTTAAGACAAAGGAAAATAATAGGAAAAGTCTATATCAAATAAATAGTACCTAGGTGATGAATCTCCTAAGAATCCTTATTTGTTAACCTTTATCTTGCAATTATATTATTGATTATTAGATCGTAAAAATTTTCATCTTATGTTAATATCTTTCTCAAGACCATTAATAACTAATCCATTAGTTGATTAACAGAAATTATTCTGGTTAAACTGCTAAGATTGCATTATTGATTTATAAATTTCACTATTAAGCTTGACCCTAATCAAGAGGATTTATGTCGATCTATGTCCAGGTTTGCATGCAACTCTTTTCAATTATGGTAGATCTATTCATACAATAAAATTTCTCAATCTCATTCATATGAAATTAAATCATAAAATAATATTCCAGATATATTAGAACAATAATATAATGCATAATTGAATTTTAATAAATCAATCAATAAAATTACATAAAATAAAAGATCAAATCATATTGTTATCACAAGCACTAAACAAGTTTAGTTCCTATCTATAGAAAAAAAACATATAAACATGCAAAAGAACAACTAGAAAACAAAGAAATCAATATTATAAATCTCCTATTTTCTTCTGATGGATCTTCTTACAAGTTGGATTAGACGTTATTATCTATTAGATCTTTTGATGTATTTTTGGTGTTTTCCATGACCTTTGATCAGAGCTACTGTCTCTCTATGTTCCTTAGGACTCAAAATTACTTCTAAACTTACCTTCCTTTGTTTTGGTTTCGATAACATCCTTTTATAATAAAAACTAAGGTTTATGGGACATGCACAGTTGCTTACATGACTGTGTAGGTGATTTTGTAGCTCCAAAAATACCTAAAATCGTGACTTTACATAGTCACTGAGACTTACACAGGCATATACAGGGCCATGTATCTCCAAGTTTCTTCAAATATTTTTTTATGCCATGATTTCATCTTAAATCTTCTTTTTTTGGTCTAAGAAGGCAATTATCACATACAAGCACACTTGAAGCGAATTAAGTACCAAAAATACTATAAACATATTAAATAACAAGAAAACCACATTAAATATATGTATATAGATATAGTCAAACAATCATTTATCATATATATACTATGAATACCTGTTGGCCTATTAGTTGTTTCCCTTATTAATTACCATCAATAATTGTTTATGGCTATTTCTTAAATAAAGGTGGACTCTTACTAATAAATGTTCCTGCAATTGTTGCATCAAGCATTTGCTTTATGGAATAAATCAAAATATTATATAATGTATAAACCTGCATCCATATTAATAGGTCATGATGCAGACACTTCCTCTATAAATCCTTATCTATTTCTTATGTCTGATATATTGTTTCACTGTTAAAATGTAGGTAGTTAAAGATTTCATTCCTCAACTTTGATATATTGACTAGTGAAAAATAGATGGTTAAGAATTTCTCATCTATGTTCTCCTAAGTCATGGTTTAAGCTCTAGGTAATGCCTTCAACCACTTCTTAGCTCGATCCCTCAAAAAATAGAAATAACCTCAACCTTTTTTCATCTTTAGTAACATCATTGATCTTAAAGATTTCATATATCTCAAAAAATTGGTGATGTATATATTGGGATCTTCATTTAGTAGTTTGTCAAATTAAGCTTAGTCTCAAATTATCTCGTGTTGATTTCGAGTATTGTAATAATATATTATGTCCCTATTATAGATGTTTTGTGTATATCCGTAAGGTTATATATTCCTCTTCCATTATATCAAGATATCTTGGACTTCTTTTTTAGTCAATTATCTTTTTATCAAACAAAGTGCTTTTTTGAGCTTTAGATCTTTTAAAATAAAAATAAAGTGTTTACTCCTTATCATACACTAAGTTCATACCTAACATAAAACCAAACCAAGAGAATTATAGATAATAAAGGAATATAAAAAACTAAAGAAATATAGGAACAGAATGATAGCTCTTGAGTTTCTTAAACACCAATTGATTCCTCATCAATAACACCAGAAATTTATTGTTACTAGTACTTTAAGTTTTCCCTCTGTACAAAGTATTTACTCGTAACTTAATATAAGTGCACTTATCGTTGATAATCAAAATAGTGATAAATAGGGTATCAATCCCTTGATGAAGCTAATTCTTTATATCTCTCTTACTGCTACGTAGTCAATGAACTAAAATAGACTAACTGATGGATGGATAATTGATAAAACAAAATGAAACAAAATATAGATAAAGGAATAACTAAGAAGATTAAATCTAGGAATGAGAAAAATTGCCTAGCCCGAGCAATCCTACTTAACTTGGCCCTAAATTCAATGCGCTCGACCTAAATTGATTCGAGCTCGAGCTTCTTGGCCTAAATCAGTCTAAAGCTTAAAATTTTTGTGAAAAATGACATTGTTTTAAGAAAAATGATGTCGTTTTTAATTTTTTAAAAATATTTATTTAATTAAGCTTGCCTTAAGCCTAATCGGGTTTCAAGTCACCTAAACTTAAACAAGCTTAACTAAATCAAAGCAATTATCTAATGTTTATACATTGATTCACCCTAATATCATCTTTGTAGTTATGATTTGATAAAGCTATAAGGTATTTATAACCTGGATTGGTAGAAATTCCCAGGTTATGAAATTTCTCTCTCTTTCAATCTCTCTCTCTCTCATATATATATAACCAATATTTTTAAGTTGATTAATAGATACCTCTTTTAAATAAAAACCCATAAGAACGCAATATGTTATGTGAATTTCTATGAAAGAGTTGACCCTAACACAAAAGGATTATGTAAGCCTATCCCTATTACCTACTACATCTCCTATTATTTAAATCATAGTCTACTTATAGGTTCTTTCGAAATGTCCAAAATGAATTAATATCATATATATTTACTAGAAGAAGTAAATTTTCATTAAGAATTTTCAAAGATATTTCACAAGAATAAGTTTCACTTTATAAATAATATTGAATCAATCCTTAATAAAGACAATAAAAGAGTTCACTTATCTTTCGAAAAGTAATAAGAGTTCACCTATCTAAACATCAACAAACAAAATAGATAAAGTAAAAGACATAAAGATAGAAAGAATTCTAAATGAAATATTCTTATTCCAATCAGCTTTGATCAATTAAGATGGTCTTTAATCCTCTTCTCTATCAAGTATGGTTTAAAATTGATCTCTTGAGGGTTTTCTTAGCTCCCAACAAATAATCATAGGTTTAAGATACAAAAATGACAAAAGATTGATCCATCATCCTTTAAATTAAGAAAAGTCCTCGATTTCCATATTAAAGAAGAAGGCTCAATTTTCATACTAGGAATGTAACACCCCACCCTCTCAGAACGTGTACCCGACATCCTGTGTAATGTTCGAGTCCATGCCCTGCTAGGATGACATGCTAGAGCATTCAATCATTCACAATTCAGTATAATTTTTTTTGAAACCACAACATAGTATATAGAAATCAATAACCAAATCAGGCCCACTTTTAATTTATAAACATTTTCAATCCTAGCAATACAAACATCAGAATTTCAATAGCCATTTGGGCCCATTACAAATACAAAACATTTCCAATTCTAAAAGTTATTACATACCGCAATATTCAATTACAAATGATACAAACATTTGCGGAATATACAATTTAGTATGAAATAAAGAAATACAATGCAGACGCGAACTGATCCTGACCTTTATCTCTCACTTGCATATAATAGGTATACTCCCATTTGCCTAACGGGGTATTCTTTTGAGCTATAAAAAATATTTGCAAATTTTGGGTGAGTTTTGTGAACTCAATGAGTGACCATCATCGATGGCTCACCCAGTGTCATAACACATTAATCACATTCACAACATTTCACATTTCACAATCAATATAATTTAATCAGTCATATTATGCATATGCAATGTGTATGAGACCCACTTTCCATTTGTTACTTTGTTGTGACCGAGTGCCTAAACTATCCCATATAGGGCTCATTAATAACTGTACCATATAGGGCTCATTGATAACTGTCCCATATAGGGCTCATTAAACGTTAAGCCTGAGGCTCTGAATCACTTTTAAACTCGAGGCTCATTTTCACTTTTCATTTTTCACTTTCTGAGCTTTAAGCTCTTTCCACTTTCGGTGGCTACTACGGTCACAACTGCCATCATATTTCATGCATTCATAAGATGGAATGCATCACTCACATTTGCATAATCTCATTCAATCACTTTCTCATATCATCGAACCTTATTCCGACATTCAATATTAAGTCGAGAATTCGCATTTTCATTTATATGCAAATGCACTTTCATAACACATTTCACAATCACATTAGGTATATTTAGTTCATCTCATTCCCATTCAAGTAGCACTTCAATATCCAAAACAAATATCACGATCATCGGACCTCCTGTCC
>JAOTJB010044320.1:0-21970 GCA_027123815.1 Erythroxylum minutifolium
GTTTTTCCCACCGAAGGTGCCCAGTGACTGTGTCAATTGGTTGTGTTGCCCACAGAAAGTGCCCAACGTGCTGTTTTACAAACATGATGTTTTGCCCACCGAAGGAGCCTAGTGATCGTGCCAACGGGCTATTTTCCCAATTGAAAGTGTGCCAACTGGCTGTTTTTCCCACTGTAGGTGCTTGGCGACTATGCTAACGGGTTGTTTTGCCCACCGAAAATGCCTAGCAATCATGCCAATGAACTGTTTTGCCCATAGATGCTGTGCCAACGGGCTGCTTTTCCCTCAGAAATGCCTAACGACCATGCCAACAGGCTGTTTTTCCCACCTAAGATGCCTAAAAACCTTGCTAACGGGCTGTTTTGCCCACAGAAGCTATACCAATGGGCTGTTTTTCCCACCGAAGGTGCCTACTGACTATGCCAATAGGCTGTTTTGCCCTTTGAAGGTGCTCAACTTGTTGTTTTTCCCATCGAAGGTGCCTAGCGACTATGCCAACTGGCTATTTTCCCTACCGAAGCTATGCCAACGGGCTATTTTTCCCACTAAGGGTGCCAGTAACTGTGCCAACAGGCTGTTTATACCCCCGAAGAAGCCTCTCGATTATTCCAACGAGCTGTTTTGCCCACCGAAGGTGCCTAACTATTTGTCTTTCCTACCGAAAGTGCCTAGCGACAGTGCCAATGTGCTGTTTTGCCAACATAAGCTTTGCCAATGGGCTGTTTTACCCACCGAAGCTATGCCAATGAGATTTTTTTCCTATAAACGGTGCCTAACGACTATGCCAATAGACTTTTTTGCCCATGGAAGCAATGCCAAGGGCTTCTTTCCCACCGTGGTGCCTAGCGACCTTGCCAACGAATTGTTTAGTCCATCGAAGGTGCCCAAGGAGCACTTTTTTCCATCGAAGGTGGCTAGCAACTTTGCCAATAGGCTATTTTGCCCACCTAAGGTGCCTAACGACTGTGCCAACGGTTTGTTTTGCCCTCTGAAGGTGCTCAATGTGCTATTTTTCCCATCGAAGGTGCCTAACAATTGTGTCAACTGGCTGTTTTGCCCACCGAAGCTATGCCAGCGGGCAATTTTTCCCACAGAAGGTGCCTAGCGACCATGCCAACAGGCTGTTTTGCCCACTGATGATGCCCAACTATTTGCCCACCGAAGGTGCCTAGCGACAGTTAGAACGGGCTCTTTCACCCACCGAATGTGCCCAACGAACTATTTTTCCCACCAACGTTGAGCCAATGGACTGTTTTCCTCACTAAAGGTGCCTAGCGATCGTACCAACGGGGTGTTTTGCCCACCCAAGGTCTCCAATGAGTTGATTTTCCCACCGAAGGTGCCTAGCGACCATGCCAACGACCTCTTTTACCCATCAAAGGTGCCTAGCGACAGTGCCAACGGCCTCTTTTACCATGCAAAGGTCCCTAGCGATCGTGTCAATGGGCTATTTTGCCACAGAAGGTGCCCGACAAGCTGTTTTTCCCACTGAAGGTGCCTAGGGACTGTGCCAACGGGTTGTTTTGGCCACCGAAGCTCTACCAACGGGTTGTTTTTCCCATCCAAGTTGCCTGGCGACCGTGCCAACTTGCTATTTTCGCTACAAAAGGTGCCCAACGATTTGTTTTTCCCATTGAAGGTGCCAAGCGATCGTGCCAACAGATAGTTTTACCTACCGAAGGTGTGCCAACTGGCTATTTTTCCCACCAAAGGTGCCCAGGGACTATGCCAGTGGGATTTTTTGCCCACCGAACGTATCCAACGATCGTGCCAATGGGGTGTTTTGCCCACTCAAGGTGTCCAACGAGCTGTTTTTCCTTCCAAAGGTGCCTAGTGACCGTGCCAGCGGGCACTTTTTACCATTAAAGATGACTAGCGACTATGCCAACATGCTGTTTTGCTAGCCGAAGATGTGCCAACAACCAATTTTGCCCGCCAAAGGTGCCTAGCGACTGTGCCAACGGGCTGTTTTGCCCCAAGAGACTGTGCCAACGGGCTGTTGTACCCAGCAAAGATGCCTAGTGACTATGCCTATAGGCTGTTTTGCCCACAGAAGCTTTGCCAAGGGCTATTTTTCCTATCGAAGGTGCCTAAAAACTATGTCGATGGGCTATTTTGCTAACCGAAGTTGTGCCAACCAGCTGTTTTTCCCACCAAAGCTGCCTGGTGACTGTGCTAACGGATTGTTTTCCCACAAAAGGTGCACAACAAGTTCTTTTTCACACCGAAGGTGCCGAGAGACCTTGCCACCGTATTGTTTTACCCACCAAAGGTGCCCAATTCGCTATTTTTCCCACCGAAAATGCCTACCAACCATGTCAACTGATTATTTTTCCCACTATAGGTGCCTATCGACCATGCCAAGGGGTTGTTTTACCCATAGAAGTTGTTCAACGGCTTATTTTGACCACCGAAGGTGCCTAGCGACCGTGCCAATGGCTATTTTGCCCACTAAAGGTGCCTCGTGACCGTGCCAACGGGCTATTTTTTACTGAAGATGCCTAGCGACCGTGCCAACAGGTTGTTTTGACCACCGATGGTGCCCAACGAGGTCTTTTTCCCACCAAAGGTGGCTAGCGACTATGCCAATAGGCTGTTTTACCTACAGAAGCTACGCCAACGATTTGTTTTTCCCACCGAAGGTGCCTAAAGACCATGCCATTTGGTTGTTTTGCCCACCAAAAGTGGCCAATGTGATGTTTGGCCAACGGGTTGTTTTGCACCCTAAAGGTGCCTAGTGACCGTGCCAACGAGCTGTTTTGCCAACTGAAAGTGTGCCAACTGGCTGTTTTTCCCATTATAGGAACTTGGTGACTTTGTTAACGGGCTGTTTTGCCCACCAAAGGTGCCTAGCGATCATACAAATGGGCTGTTTTGCCAACAGAAGCTGTGCCAATGGGTTGTTTTGCCCATAGAAGCTATAGCAACTGGTTGTTTTTGCCAGTGAAGGTGCTTAGTGACTGTGCCAACGGGCTGTTTTAACCTTCAAAGTTTCTCAATGTGCTGTCTTTCCTACCAAGGGTGCCTAGCGACTGTGTCAATGGGCTAATTTTTCCACCGAAGGTGTCTAGTAACTGTGCTAGCAGTCTATTTTGTCCATCAAAGCTATGCCAATGGGTAGTTTTTACCATCGAAGGTGGCTGCCGACCATGCCAACCGGCTGTTTTCCCCACCAAAGATGCCCAACTATTTACCCACCGAAGGTGCCTTGCGACAGTTAGAACGGGTTGTTTTACCCACTGAAGAAGCCCAACGAACTGTTTTTCCCAATGAAGTTGTGTCAATGGGCTATTTTTCCCGCCGAAGGTGCCTAGTGATCGTGCCAATGGGTTGTTTTGCCTATCGAAGGTGTCCAACGAGCTATTTTTCTTACCAAAGGTGTCTAGCGACCGTGCTAGTGAGCTGTTTTGCCCATATAAGCTGTTCCAACGGGCTCCTTTACCCATCAAAGGTGCCTAGCGATCATGCCAAAGGGCTATTTGGCCACAGAAAGTGCTCAACGAGTTGTTTTTCCCACTGATGGTGCCTAGGGACCGTGCCAACGGGCTGTTTTGCCTACTGAAGCTCTGCCAATGGATTTTTTTTCCCACTCAAGATTCCTAGCGACCGTGCCAATGAGCTGTTTTGGCCATTAAAGGTGCCCAACGATATATTTTTCCCACCAAAGATGCCAAGCGACCGTGCCAACGGATAGTTTTGCCCACTGAAGGTATGCCAACAGGCTGTTTTTCGCACCAGGGACTGTACTAACGGGATTTTTTGCGTACCGAATATCTAACGACTATGTGAACGGGCTGTTTTTCCCACCGAAGGGGCCTAGAAACCATTCCCACGAGCTATTTTTCCCACTGAAGGGGCCTAGCGACCATACCCACGGGCTGTTTTGCCTACCAAAGGTGTGCCAATGGGCTGTTTTTCTCATCGAAGGTGCCTAACAATTGTGTCAACGGATTGTTTTGTCCACCGAATGTGTGCCAACGGGCTATTTTTCCTAGCAAAGGTGCCCAGAGATTGTGCCAACAGGCTGTTTTACCCCCCAAAGGTCTCTAGCGACCGTGCCAGCAGGCTGTTTTGCCTACCAAAGGTCCCCAACGAGCGATTTTACCCACCAAAGGTGCCTAGTGACCTTGCCAACGGGCTATTTTGCCCACTGAAAATGCCCAACGAGCTTTTTTCCCACTAAAGGTGCCTAACGACTATACCAATGGGCAGTTTTACCGTCCAAAGTTGTGCTAATTGGCTATTTTTCCCACCGAAGGTGCCTAGCGATTGTGCCAATAGGCTTTTTTACCCATCAAAGGTGCCTACTGACTGGGCTAATGGGCTATTTTGCCCATAGAAGCGGTGCCAACAGGATGTTTTTCCCACCGAAGGTGCGTAGCGACCGTGCCAATGGGATGTTTTTCCCATCCAAGGTGCCTAACAAGCTGTTTTTCCCATCGAAGGTGCCTAGCGACTGTGCCAATGTGCTATTTTGCCAACCAAAGATGTGCTAGAAGCAAATTTTGCCCACCGAAGATGCCTAGCGACTGTGCCAACAGGCTGTTTTGCCCACACAGGCTGTGCCAATAGGCTGTTGTACCTAGTAAAGGTGCCTGGCGACCATGCCCATCGGTCGTTTTGCCCAGAGAAGCATTGCCAAGGGCTATTTTTCCTACCGATGGTGCCTAGCCACCATGTCAACGGGCTATTTTGCCCACTGAAGGCACCCAACGAGCTATTTTTCCTACTAAAGGTGCATAGCAATCATGCCAACGTGCTATTTTGCTAACCAAAACTGTGCCAACCGGCTGTTTTCCCACCAAAGGTGCCTGGTGACTGTGCTAATGGGTTGTTTTCCCATGGAAGGTGGTCAATGAGTTGTTTTTCACACCAAAGGTGCCTAGTGACCCTACCACTGGGCTATTTTGCCCACGAAAGGTGCCCAATAGGCTTTTTTTCCCACCGAAGATGCCTAACGACCATGTCAATCGACTATTTAACCCATTGTAGGTGCCTACCGACCATGCCAAGGAGTTGTTTTACCCATAGAAGCTGTGCCAACGGGCTATTTTGCCTACTAAAGGTGCCCAGCGATGTTGCCAATGGTTGTTTTGCCTACCGATAATGCCTATTGACCGTGCCAATAGGCTATTTTTTCCCATTGAAGGTGCCTAGTGACCATGTCAACGAGTTGTTTCTCCCATTGAAGGTGCCCAATGAGGTCTTTTTCCCACTGAAGGTGCCTAAAAACTATGCCAACGGGCTGTTTTGTCCACAGAAACTGTGCCAACGAGTTATTTTTCCCGCCGAAGGTGCCTAGCTATCGTGCTAATTGGTTGTTTTGCCCACCGAAAGCGCCCAATGTGCTATTTTGCCAACAGGTTGTTTTGCCCACGAAAGGGGTCCAATGGGCTATTTTTTCAACCGAAAGTGTGCCAACTAGCTATTTTTCCCACTGTAGGTGCTTGACGACTGTTTTAATGGGCTGTTTTGCCCACTAAAGGTGCCTAGCGACTGTGCCAACTGGCTATTTTGTCCACAGAAGCTGTGCCAACGAGCTATTTTTTCCACCGAAGATGCTTAGCGATCGTGCTAATAGACTGTTTTCCCACCGAAGGTGCCTAGTGACTGTACCAATGGGCTGTTTTGCCTTCCAAAGTTGCTCATCATGCTGTTTTTCCACTGAAGGTGCCTAGCGACCGTGCCAACGGGCTATTTTGCCTATCAAAGCTGTGCCAACGGGTTATTTTTCCCACCGAAGGTGCCTAGTAACCGTGCCAGTGGACTGTTTTGTCCACCGATGCTATGCCAATAGGCAGTTTTTACCACCAAAGGTGCCTGCTGATCATACCAAAGGGCTATTTTGCCCACTAAAGGTGCCCAACTATTTGTCTTTCCCATCGAAGATGTCTAGCGACAGTGCCAATGTGTTGTTTTGCCCATATAAGCTTTGCCAATGGGCTGTTTTGCCCACCGAAGATATGACAACGAGATGTTTTTTCTCACCGAAGGTGCCTAACGACTGTTCCAACGGACAATTTTGTCGACAGAATCAATGCCAAGTGGTGTTGTTCCCACCGAAGGTGCCTAGCGACCGTGCCAATGGGCTATTTTGCCCACCGAAGGTGCCCTAGAAGCTATTTTTTTCACCGAAGGTTCCTAGCAATTGTGCCAATGGGCTATTTTGCCCACCAAAGGTGCCAAGCGATTCTTCCAATGGGCCGTTTTGCCCACCAAAGGTGCCTAGTGATTGTGCCGACGGGCTATTTTGGCCACCGAAGCTATGGTAAAGGGATATTTTTCCCATCGAAGGTGCCTAGCGATCGTGTCAACGGGCTGTTTTGTCCACCAAAGTTGCCTAGCGACCATGCTAATGGGCTGTTTTGTGCCCCAAAGCTTTGAAACAGGCTGTTTTTCTTAACGAAGGTGCCTAGCGATTGTTAGAATGGACTGTTTTGTCCACCGAATGTGCCCAACGATTTGTTTTTCCCACTGAAGGTGCCAAGTTATCGTGCCAACAGGTTGTTTTTCCCACCAAAGGTGCCCAGCGATCGTGCCAACAGGCTATTTTGCCCACTGAAGGTTCCTAACGACTATGCCAACGTGTTGTTTTGCCCACTGAAGGTGCCCAACTATTTGTCTTTCCCACCGAAGGTGTCTAGCGACAGTGCCAAAGTGCTGTTTTTACCACATAAGCTTTGCCAATGAGCTGCTTTTCCCACCAAAGGTGCCTAACGACTGTGCCAACGGGTAGTTTTGTGGACAGAAGTAATGCCAAGGGGTGGCGTTCCCACCGAAGGTGCCTAGCGACTGTCCTAACGGGCTATTTTGCCCACCGAAGGTGTCCAAGAAGCTATTTTTCCCACCGAAGGCACCTAGCAACAGTGCCAAGGGGGTGTTTTGGCCATTGAAGGTGCCCAATGAGCTGTTTTTCCCATTGAAGGTGCCAAGTGGCTATGCCAATGTGCTGTTTTGCCAACCAAAGATGTGCCAACCGATAATTTTGCCCATCGAAGGTGCCTAGCGACCTTGCCAATGGGCTATCTTGCCCACAGAAGCTGTGCCAATGAGCTGTTGTACCCAGGAAAGGTGCCTAGTGACCATGCCCACGGGCTGTTTTGCCCACAGAAGCTTTGCCAAGGGCTATTTTTCTACCAAAGGTGCCTAGCCACCATGCCAACGGGCTATTTTGCTTACTGAAGGTGCCCAACGAGCTGTTTTTCCCATCAAAGGTGCCTAGCAATCATGCCAACGGGCTATTTTGCCATCCAAGCTGTGCCAATCGACTGTTTTTCCCACCGAATATGCCTGGTGGCTGTGCTAACGGGCTAATTTTCCCACTAAAGGCGCCTAGTGACCATGCCAACGAGTTATTTTACCGACCGATGATGCCCAATGAGGTCTTTTTCCCATTGAAGGTGCATAAAGACTGTGCCAACGGGTTGTTTTGCCCACAGAAGCTGTACGAACGGGCTGTTTTTCCCACCAAAGTTGCCTAGCAACCATACCAATTGGTTGTTTTGCCAACCGAAGCTGCCCAATGTTCTGTTTTGCCAATGGGTTGTTTTGCACATCGATGGTACCCAATAAGGTCTTTTTCGCACCAAAGGTGCTTAGCGACGATGCCAACGGGCATTTTTGCCCATAGAAGCTGTGCCAATGGGTTGTTTTTCCTACCAAAGATGGCTAGCGACCGTGCTAATGGGTTGTTTTTCCCACCGAAGATGCCTAGCAACTGTGCCAACGGGCTGTTATGGCCATAGAAGATATACCAACAAGTTGTTTTTCCCACTGAAGGTGCCTAGAGACTATGCGAACGAGTAGTTTTGCCCTCCAAAGTTGCTCAAGGTGTTGTTTTTCCCACCAAAGGTGCCTAGTGATTGTGCCTACAGGCTGTCTTGTCCACCGAAGCTATGCCAACTAACTATTTTTTCCCACCGAAGATGCCTAGTAAGTCTGTCAACGATATGTTTTATCCAACGAAGCCATGCCAAGGGGAAGTTTTAACCACCGAAGGTGCATAGTGACTATGTCAACGTGCTGTTTTGCCCACAGAAGCTGTGCCAATGGGCTGTTTTTCCTAACAAAGATGCCTAGTGACCGTGGCAACGGGCTATTTTGTCCACCGAAGGTGCCTAGTAACTATGCCAATGGGCTGTTTTGTCTATCAAAGCTATGCCAACGGGAAGTTTTTACCACGAAAGGTGCCTAGTGACCATGCCAACGGGTTGTTTTTGTTGACAAAGATGCCTAAAGACCATGTCAACGGGCTATTTTGTCCACCGAAGGTGCTCAAGGAGCTGTTTTCCACCGAAGATGCCTAGCAACCGTGCCAACGGGCTATTTTGCCCACTGAAGGTGCCCAAGGAGCTATTTTTTCCACCAAAGGTGCCTACCAACCGTGCCAACGGGCTATTTCGTCCAGTGAAGGTGCCTAGCGACTATGCCAACAGGCTGTTTTGCCCTCTGAAAGTGCTCAACGTGTTGTTTTTTCGACCGGAGGTGCCTAATGACTGTGCCAACGGGCTGTTTTACCCACAGAAGTTATGCCAATGGGCTCTTTTACCCATCAAAGGTGCCTAGCGATTGTGCCAATGGTCTATTTTGCCACTGAAGGTGCCCAATGAGTTGTTTTTCCCACCGATGGTATCTAGGGACCATGCCAACGGGCTCTTTTGCCCACCGAAGCTCTGCCAATGGGTTGTTTTTCCCACCCAAGATGCCTTGTGACCATGCCAACGTGATGTTTTGGCCACTAAAGGTGCCCAATGATCTAGTTTTCCCACCAAAGGAGCCGAACGATCGTGCCAATGGACTATTTTGCCCACTGAAAGTGTGCCAACGAGTTGTTTTCCCACCATAGGTGCCCAGAGACTGTGCCAACGGGATGTTTTGCCCACTGAAAGTGCCTAGCGACCGTATGAACAGGCGGTTTTGCTCACCGAAGGTGTGCTAATGTTCTATTTTTCCCACTAAAGGGGCATAGCGACCATGCTCATGGGTCATTTTTCCCACCGAAGGTGTGCTAATGGACTATTTTTCTCACCGAAGGTGCCTAATGACTGTACCAATGGGCTATTTTGCCTACAAAAGTTATTCCAATTGGTTGTTTTGCCCACCACAGATGCCCAACGAGCTGCTTTTCCTACAAAAGGAATCTAATGACAGTACCAGTGGGTGGTTTTATTGACCGAAGCTATACCAATGAGCTATTTTTCCCACCGAAGGTGCCTAGCGAACGTGCCAGTGGGCTCTTTTGCACACAGAAGCGGTGCTAACAAGCTGTTTTTCCCATCGAAGGTGCCTAGCGATTGTGTCAACGTGCTATTTTGCTAACCCAAGATGTGCCAGTCGGCAATATTACCCATCGAAGGAGCCTAGCGACCGTGTCAACTTGCTGTTTTGCACACAGAAGCTGTGCCAATAGGCAATTATACCCAGCAAAAGTGCCTAGCGAGCATGCTCATGGGCTATTTTACCTACAGAAGCTTTGTCAAGGGCCATTTTTCCTACCGAAGGTGCCTAAAAACCATGCTAATAGGCTACTTTGCCCACTGAAGGTGCCCAAAGAGCTGTTTTTCCCACCGAAGGTGCCTAGCAACCATGCCAATGAGCTATTTTGCCAACTGAAGACTTGTCAACTGGCCGATTTTCCTATCAAAGGTTCCTGGTGATCATTTTAACAAGTTTTTTTCCCATGAAAGGTGCAAAATGAGTTATTTTTTTCACAGAAGGTATCTAGCGACCCTGCCGTTGGGCTATTTTGCTCGCTAAAAGGTGCCCAACAGGTTATTTTTCCCATCGAAGATGCCTAATGACCATGTCAACCGACTGTTTTGCCCACTGTAGGTCCCTACTGACCGTGCCAAGGGGTTGTTTTACCTATAGAAGTTCTACCAGCGGGTATTTTTTGCCCACCGAAGGTGCCTAGCGACCTTGCCAATGGCTATTTTGCCCGCTGAAGGTGCTTAGCGATCGTGCCAATGGGATGTTTTTCCCACTAAAGGTGCCTAACAACTGTGCCAACGGGTTGTTTTTCCCACTAATGGTACCCAACGAGGTCTTTTCCCCACCGAAGGTGCCTAGCGACTGTTCCAACTGGTTGTTTTGCCCACAAAAGTTGTGCCAACGGGTTGTTTTTCCCACCGAAGGTTCCTAGCAACCGTGCCAATTGATTGTTTTTCCCACCAAAATTGCCCAATGTGCTGTTTTGCCAACGGGATATTTTGCCCACCGAAGGTTCCTAGTGACCGTGCCAACGGGCTATTTTGCCAACCAGAAGTGTGCTAACTGCCTGTTTTCTCACTATAGGTGCTTGGCGATTGTGCTAACGGGACGTTTTGCCCGCTGAACGTGCCTACCGATCGTGCCAACTGGCTATTTTGCCCACTGAAGCTGTGCCAACGTGTTGTTTTTCCCACCAAAGATGTGTAGTGTCCGTGTCAAAGGGTTGTTTTTCCCACAGAAGATGCCTAGCGACTGAGCCAACGGGTTATTTTACCCATAGAAGTTGTACGAACTGGTTGTTTTTCCTACCAAAGGTGCCTAGTGACTGTGCCAATGGGCTATTTTCCCTTCGAAGTTGCTCAACCTGCTATTTTTCCCACCAAAGGTGTCTAGCGATCATGCTAACGGGTTGTTTTTTCCAGCAAAAATGCCTAGTGATCACAGCAATGGGCTGTTTGGCCCATAAAAGCTATACCACTGGGTTGTTTTTCCCACCGAATGTGTCTAGTGACTGCAACAATTGGCTGTTTTATCCACCGAAGCTGTGCCAACGGGCTATTTTTCCTACCAAAGGTGCCTAGTCAATGTGCCAATGGGCTATTTTTTCCACCAAAGCTATACCAACGGGAAGTTTTTACCACCGAAGGTGCCCAGGGACCATGCCAACAGGCTGTTTTGCCTACCAAAGGTACCCAACTATCTATCTTTCCCACGGAAGGTGCCTAGCAACAGTGCCAATATGCTGCTTTGCCCACATAAGCTTTGCCAACAGGCTATTTTCCCCACTGAAGCTATGCCAACGAGATGTTTTTCCCACCGAAGATGCCTAACAATTGTGCCAATAGGCAATTTTTCCCACAGAAGCAATGCCAAGGGCTATTTTTCCTACCGAAGCTGCCTAGTGACTGTTCCAACAGGCAATTTTGCCCACCGAAGGTACCCAAGGAGCTATTTTTCAACCAAAGGTGCCTAGCAACCATGCCAATAGGCTATTTTGCCCTCCGAAGGTGCCTAGCGACTGTGTCAACGGGCTGTTTTGCCTACATGTGCTGTGCCAACGAGCTATTTTTCCCACCAAAGGTACTTAGGTGCTGTGCCAACGGGCTATTTTGCCCTCCGAAGGTGCTCAACATGTTGCTTTTCCCATCGAAGGTGCCTAGCGACTATGCCAATGGGCTGTTTTGCCTGCTAAAGTTATGCCAAAGGGATATTTTTCCCACCGAAGGCACCTAGCAACGGGCAGTTTTGTCTACCAAAGTTGCCTAGTGATTGTGCCATCTGGTTGTTTTACCCACTGAAGCTTTGCCAATGGGTTGTTTTTCCCACCCAAGGTGCCTAGCGATAGTTAGAACGGGTTGTTTTACCAACCGAACGTGCCCAACGATATGTTTTTCCCATCGAAGGCGCCAAGCGATCGTGCCAATGGGCTATTTTTCCTACCGAAGATGCACCAATGGGCTGTTTTTCCCACCAAAGGTGCCCAACGACCGTACAAATGGGCTGTTTTGCCCACCGAAGGTGCCTAGTAACCATGCCAATGGGCTATTTTTCCAACTGAAGACTTGTCAACTGGCTGATTTTCCTATCGAAGATGCCTCGTGATCGTGCCAACAGGTTTTTTTTCGACAAAAGGTGCAGAACGAGTTGTTTTTTGCACTGAAGGTGCCTAGCGACCCTACCGTCGTGCTGTTTTACCCACTAAAAGGTGCCCAACGGGTTATTTTTCCCACCGAAGATGCCCAATGACCATGTCAACCGACTGTTTTGCCCACTGTAGGTCCCTATTGACCATGCCAGGGGGTTGTTTTATCCATAGAAGTTGTACCAATGGGTTTTTTTAGCCACCAAAGGTGCCTAGGGACCTTGCCAATGGTTGTTTTGCCCACAGAAGGTGCTTAGCGATCGTGCCAAAGGGATGTTTTTCCCACTGAAGGTGCCTAACGACTGTGCAAACGGGTTGTTTTTCCCACTGATGGTGCCCAACGAGGTCTTTTTCCCACCAAAGGTGCCTAGCAAATGTTCCAAGTGGTTGTTTTGCCCACAAAAGTTGTGCCAATGGGCTGTTTTTCCCACCGAAGGTGCCTAGCGAACGTGCCAATTGGTTGTTTTGCCCACAAAAATTGCCCAATGTGTTGTTTTGCCAACGGGCTATTTTGCCCACCGAAGTTTCCTAGTGACCATGCCAACGGGGTATTTTGCCAACCAGAAGTGTGCCAACTGGCTGTTTTACCACTATAGGTGCTTGGTGATTGTACTAACGGGATGTTTTGCGCACCAAAGGTGCCTATCGATCGTGCCAACTGGCTGTTTTGCCCACTGAAGCTGTGCCAACGTGCTATTTTTCCCACCAAAGATGTGTAGCGATCATGCCAAAAGGGTTGTTTTTCCCACGAAAGATGCCTAGCGACTGAGCCAACGGGTTGTTTTACCCATAGAAGTTGTCCGAACTGGTTGTTTTTCCTACTGAAGGTGCCTAGTGACTGTGCCAAAAGGCTGTTTTCCCTTCGAAGTTGCTCAACCTGCTATTTTTCCCACCAAAGGTGTCTAGCGATCGTGCTAACGGGTTGTTTTTCCTAGCAAAAATGCCTAGTGATCACAGTAATGGGCCGTTTGGCCCCATAGAAGCTATACCGCCGGGTTTTTTTTCCCACCAAATGTGTCTAGTGACTGTACCAATGGGCTGTTTTATCCACCGAAGCTATGCCAACGAGCTATTTTTCCTATCAAAGGTGCCTAGTAACTGTGCCAACGGGCTATTTTATCCACGAAAGCTATGCCAATAGGAAGTTTTTATCACCGAAGGTGCCCAGGGACCATGCCAACGGGCTGTTTTACCTACCAAAGATGCCCAACTATCTGTCCTTCCCACCAAAGGTGCCTAGCGACAGTGCCAATGTGTTGTTTTGCCCACATAATCTTTGCCAACAAGCTATTTTGCCTACTGAAGCTATGCCAACGAGATGTTTTTCCCACCGAAGTTGCCTAACAACTATGCCAATAGGCAATTTTGCCCTCAGAAGCAATGCCAAGGGCTGTTTTTCCCACCGAAGGTGCCTAGCGACTGCTGCAACGGGCTATTTTGCCCACCGAAGGTACCCAAGGAGCTGTTTTTCCACCAAAGGTGCCTAGCAACCATGCCAACAGGCTATTTTGCCCTCTGAAGGTGCCTAGCGACTATGTCAACGGGTTGTTTTGCCTACATGTGCTGTGCCAACGGGCTGTTTTTCCCACCAAAGGTACCTAGCGACTGTGCCAACGGGCTGTTTTGCCCTCCAAAGTTGCTCAACATGCTGCTTTTCCCATCAAAGGTGCCTAGCGACTATGCCAATGGGCTGTTTTGCCAGCCAAAGGGATATTTTTTCTACCGAAGGCACCTAGCAACCGTGCCAACGGGCAGTTTTGTCTACCAAAGTTGCCTAGCGACTATGCCAACTGGTTGTTTTACCTACTGAAGCTTTGCCAACGAGCTATTTTTCCTACCGAAGGTGCCTAGCGATAGTTAGAACGGGTTGTTTTACCCACCTAATGTGCCCAATGATATGTTTTTCCCATCGAAGGTGCCAAGCGACCGTGCCAATCGGCTGTTTTTCCTACCGAAGATGTAGCAACGGGTTGTTTTTCCCACTAAAGGTGCCTGGCGACCATGAAAATGGGTTGTTTTGCCCATCGAAGGTGCCTTACCGAGCCAATGGGCTGTTTTGCCCACCGAAGGTGTGCCAATGGACTATTTTCTCACCGAAGATGCCTAGTGACTGTGTCAACGAGCTATTTTGCCCATAGAAGCTGTGCCAGCAGGTTGTTTTTCCTACCAAAGGCACATAGGGTCCGTAATAATTGGCTGTTTTGCCTATCGAAGATACCCGACGAGTTGTTTTTCCTACCAAAGGCACCTAGTGACTGTACCAGTGGGCGGTTTTACCAGCTGAAGCTGTGCCAATGAGCTATTTTTCACACCGAAGGTGCCTAGGGAATGTGCCAACGGGCTATTTTTCCCACTGAAGGTGCCTAACGACCATGCCAATAGGCTCTTTTACACACAGAAGCGGTGCTAACAAGTTGTTTTTCCCATCGAAGATGCCTAGCGATTGTGTCAATGTGCTGTTTTGCCAACCCAAGATGTGTTAGTCGACAATTTTACCCATCAAAGGTGCCTAGAGACCATGCCAACTGGCCATTTTGCCCACAGAAGCTGTGCCAACGGGCAATTGTACCCAGCAAATGTGCCTAGCGAGCATGCCCACGGGCTGCTTTGCCCAAAGAAGCTTTGCCAAGGGCTATTTTTCCTACCAAAGGTGCCTAGCAACTAGGCCAACAGGCTATTTTGCCCACTAAAGGTGCCCAATAGTCTATTTTTCCTACCGAAGGTGCCTAGTGACCGTGCCAATGAGTTGTTTGACCACCAAAGGTACCCAACGAGCTGTTTTTCCCATCGAAGGTGCCTAGCGACTGTGCCAACGTGCTATTTTGCCAACCAAAGATGTGCCAACTGTCAATTTTGTCTATCGAATGTGCCTAGCGACGTTGCCAACAGGCTATTTTGCCCACAAAAGCTGTGCCAACGAGCTGTTGCACCCAGCGAAGGTGCCTAACGACTGTGTCAACTGGCTATTTTGCTACAGAAGGTGTCTAATGAGCTATTTCTTACACCGAAGATGCCTAGTGTCAGTGCTAACGGGCTGTTTTTCCCACCAAAGTTTTGCTAACGGGTTGTTTTTCTCGCCAAGAATGCCTAAAGATCGTGCAAACGGCCTATTTTGCCTATAAAAGCTATGCCAAAGGGCTATTTTTCCTACTAAAGATGCCTATCGACCGTGCCAATGGCCTTTTTTGCCCATAAAAGCTGTGTCAAGGGGTTGTCTTGCCCATAAAAGCTCTACCAACAAGTTGTTTTTCCCACCAAAGGTCCCTAGTGACTATGCCAACGGTCTGTTGTGCCCACTGAAGGTGTCTAGCAAATGTGCCAATTTACTGTTTTGCCACATAAGCTGTGCCAATGGGCTGTTTTGTCCACCAAAGCTATGCCAACGGGCTGTTTTCCCACCGAAGGTGCCTAACGACCGTGCCAATGGGTAGTTTTGCCCACAGAAGCTATGCCAAGGGTTGTTTTTCCTATCGAAGGCACCTGGCAACCATGCCAATGGACTATTTTGCCCACTGAAGGTGCCGAAGGAACTGTTTTTCCCGTCGGAGGTGCCTAGCAACGATGCTAACGGGCTGTTTTGTCAACCAAAGTTGCGCCAACACGACTGTTTTTCCCACCAAAGGTGCCTAGTGACCGTGCTAACTAGTTATTTTCCCTACTGAAGCTACCCAACGAGTTGTTTTCCACACTAAAGGTGCCTAGCGACCTTGCCACCAGGTTGTTTTGCCCAACAAAGGTGCCCAACGGGCTATTTTTCCTACCAAAGATGCCTAACGACTGTGCCAATCGACTGTTTTGCCCACCATGGGTGCCTACTGACCGTGCCAAGGGGTTGTTTTGCTCATAGAAGCAATGCCAATGGGCTATTTTCCCACTAAAGATGCCTAGCAACCGTGCCAACGGGCTATTTTTCCCATCAAAGGTGCTAAATGATTTGTTTTCCCACAAAAGGTGCCTAGCAACCATTCCAACGGGTTATTTTGCCAACCAAAGGTGCTCAACGATTCGGTTTACCACTGAAGGTGCCTAGTGACTGTGCTGACGAGCTGCTTTACCAATGGAAGGTGTGTCAACTGGATGTTTTTCCCACCAAAGGGCTGTTTTGCCCAACGAAGGTGCCTAGCAACCATGCCAACGGGTTGTTTTACCCGCAGAAGCTATGCCAAAGGGTTGTTTTGTCCACTGATGGTGCCCAACGGGCTGTTTTGCCCATCGAAGGATGCCTAAAGACCGTGAAAATGACCTATTTTGGCTATAAAAGCTATGCCAATGGGCTATTTTTCCCACCACAGATGCCTAGCGACTATGCCAACGGCCTATTTTGCCCATAGAAGCTGTGCCAATGGGCTGTTTTGCTCATAAAAGCTTTACCAACGAGCTGTTTTCCCACCAAAGGTCCCCAGTGACTATGCCAACAGGCTATTATGCCCACCAAAGGTGCCTAGCGACCATGCCAACGGGCTGTTGTGCCCACCAAAGGTGTCTATCAAATTTGCCAACGTGCTGCTTTGCCACCAAAGCCATGTTGTGCCAACGGGCTGTTTTGTCCACTAAAGCTAGGCCAACGGGCTATTTCCCACTAAAGGTGCCTAATGACAGTGCCAACGAGTTGTTTTGCCCACCAAAGGTGTGCCAATGGACTATTTTTCCCATCAAAGGTGTCTAGTGATCGTGTCAACAGGCTATTTTGCCACAGAAGGTGCCCAACGAGCTCTTTTTTCCATCGAAGGTGCCTAGGAATCGTGCCAACAGACTATTTTTCCCACCGCAACCAGTTGTTCTTCCCACTAAAGACGCCTAGTGACTGCGCCAACGAGTTGTTTTGCCCACAAAAGCTGTGCTAGCGGGCTGTTTTACCTAGCAAAGGTGCGTAGCGATCATTCCAACGGGCTATTTTGCCACAGAAGATGCCCAACGACCTATTTTTTCCACCGAAGTTGCCTAGCAACCATCTCAACGGGCTATTTTGCCCACCGAAGGTGCCTAGCGACTATGGCAACGGGCTGTTTTTCCTAGAGGTGCTGTGCCAATAGGTTGTTTTCCCACTAAAGGTGCCTAGTGAGCATGCCAATGGGTTGTTTTGCCCTTCAAAGATGCTTAATGCGCTGTTTTTCCCCCCGAAGGGGCCTAGCGACTGTGCCGACTAGCTATTTTCGCCACCGAAGCTTTGTCAAAGCACTATTTTTTCCCACTGAAGGTGCCTAACGATCGTGCCAACGGGCTGTTTTCTCTACAAAAGTTGCCTAGCAACCATGCCAACGATCTGTTTTTCCCACCGAAGGTGCCCAGCGACTGTGCCAATGGGTTGTTTTGCCCCCGAAGGTGCCTAACAACTATGCCACCAGGCTATTTTGCTCATCGAAGGTGTGTCAATGGGTTGTTTTTCCCACTAAAGTTGCCCAATGAGCTATTTTTCCCACTGAAGGTGCCTAGCGACCCTGCGAACGGGCTACTTTGCCCACAAAAGCTGTGCCAATGGGGTGTTTTACCTAGCAATCGTGCCAATGGGCTTTTTTGCCATAGAAGGTGCCCAACGAGTTGTTTTTCCAACCCAACGAGCTGTTTTTCCCACTGAAGATGTGCCAACGGGCTATTTCTCCAGCTGAAGGTGCTTAGCGACCATGCCAACGGACTATTTTGCCCTCCGAAGGTGCTCAATTTGATGTTTTCCTACCGAATGTGCCCACCGACTGTGCCGACGAGCTGTTTTGTCCACCAAAGCTGTGCCAAAGAGCTATTTTTCCCACTGAAGGCACCTGGTGACTGTGCCAACAGGCAGCGTGCAAATGGGCTATTTTGCCCACCGAAGCTTTGCCAATGGGCTATTATTCCAACCGAAGGTGCCTAGTGATAGTTAGAACAGTCTATTTTGTCCATTGAAGGTGCCCAACGATTTGTTTTTCCCACCGAAGGTGCCAAGAGATAGTGCCAATAGGCTTTTTTGCCGTAGAAGATGCCTAGCGATAGTTAGAATGGGCTATTTTGCCCACTGATGGTGCACCAATGGGTTATCTTTCCCACCGAAGGTGGCTAATGACCCTGCCAACGAGACGTTTTGCCCATCGAAGATGCCTAACGATCGAGCCAACGGGCCATTTTACCCACCGAAGGTGTGCTAATAGGCAATGTGTCCCATCAAAGCTATCTAGCAACCATGCCAACGGTCTGTTTTACCCACCGAAGGAGCCTAACGAGTAGTTTTTCCTGCCAAAGGTACCTAGCGACCATGCCAACTGTCTATTTTATTGACAAAAGCTATGCCAACAGGCTGTTTTACACAGTAAAGTTGCCTACCAATCATGTCAATAGGCTATTTTGCTCACTGAAGCCGTGCCAACGGGCAGTTTTTCCCACCGATGATGCCTAGCAACCTTGCCAACGGGTTGTTTTGTCCACAGAAGCTGTGCCAACGAGCTGTTTTTCCCACAAAAGGTGCCTAGCGAACATGGAAAAGGACTGTTTTGCCTACTGAAGGTGCCCAACGAGTGGTTTTTCCCACTGAAGATGCTTAGCGACCGTGCCAATAGGTTGTTTTTCCCACTAAAGCTGTGCAAACGGGATGTTTTTCCCACTGTAGGTGCTTGGTGACTGTTTTAAAGGGTTGTTTTGCCCACTGAAGATGCCTAGTGTCCTTGCCAACGGGCTGTTTTGCCCACAGAAGTTGTGCCAAAGGGTTGTTTTTCCCATCGAATGTGCTCGACGACCGTGTTGATGGACTGTTTTGCCTATTGAAGGTGCCCAACATGCTGTTTTGCCCACTGTTTTCCCACTGAAGGTGCCTAGCGATCATGCCAACGGGCTGTTTTTCCTACCAAAGGTGCCTATCGACCGTGCCAACGGGCTATTTTACCCACCAAAGGTGGGCAAACGGGTTGTTTTGCTCATTAAAGGTGCGCCAACGGGCTGTGTTTACCCACCGAAGGTGTGCCAATGGGTTGTTTTTCCCATTGAAGGTGCCTAGCGACCATGCCAACATGCTATTTTACCTATAGAAGTTGTACCAGCGGGTTTCTTTTCCTACCGAAGGTGTATAGTGTCTATGCCGACAGGTTGTTTTGCCCTCAGAAGGTGCTCAACGTGCTGTTTTTCCCCTAAAGATGCCTAGCAACTATACCAACGGGCTGTTTTGCCTATCGAAGCTGTGCCAACAAACTTTTTTTCCCACCTAGGTGTCTAGTAACCGTGCCAACGGGCTATTTTTTCCACTGAAGGTGCACCAACTGGTAGTGTTTACCACAGAAGGTGCCTAGTGACCATGCCAACGGGTTGTTTTGCCCATTAAAGGTTCCCAACTATTTGTCTTTCCCACAAAAGTTGCCTAGCGACAGTGCTAATGCGTTGTTTTGCCTGCATAAGCTTTCCCAACGAGCTGTTTTGCTTACCAAAGCAATGCCAACGAGATGTTTTTCCCATCAAAGGTGCCCAATGACTATGCCAACGAGCAGTTTTGCCCTCAGAAGTTATGCCAAGGGTTGTTTTTCCCACTGAAGGTGCCCAGTGACAAGGCCAACGGACTATTTTGCCTTCCGAAGCTTTGCCAACGGGCTATTTTTCCCATTAAAGGTGCCTAGCGACCGAGCCAAGGGGCTATTTTGCCCATTGAAGGTGCAGCAACGGATTGTTTTTCCTACCGAAGATGCCCAGCGACCATGCCAACAAGCTGTTTTTCCCACCGAAGATGCCCAGCGACCATGCCAACAAGCTGTTTTGCCCACCGAAGGTGACTAGTGATCGAGCCAATGGGCTATTTTGCCCACCGAAGGGGTGCCAATGGGTTATTTTTCCCATCGAAGGTGCCTAGCGACTGAGGCAATAGGTTATTTTGCCCATCGAAGGAGCTCAACGAGTTGTTTTTCCCACTGTAGGTGCCTAGCGACCGTGTCAACAGGCTGTTTTGCCTATAAAAGTTGTGCCAACGGGTTGTTTTACCCAGCAAAGCTATGTAGCGATCGTGCCAATGGGCTATTTTGTCACAAAAGGTGCCGAATGAGCTTTTTTCCCACTGATGATGCCTAACGACCATGCCAACGGGTTGTTTTGCTCACCGAAGCTGGGCCAATGAGCTGTTTTTCCCATCGAAGATGCCTAGCGGCTGTACCAACGGTTTATTTTGCCCATAAAAGCTGTGGCCACGGGCTGTTTTTCCTACAAAAGGTACCTAGCGACTGCGGCAATAGGTTGTTTTCCCACCGAAGGTACCCAACGAGCTCTTTTTCCTAACATAGGTGCTTAGTGATCGTGCCAGCGGGTTGTTTTGCCAACCAAAGCTATTACAACAGGCTATTTTCCCACCGAAGGGGTCTAGCGACCGTACCAACGGGCCGTTTTGCCCACCGAAGGTGCATAGCGACCAAGCCAACGGGCTCTTTTACCCACCAAAGGTGTGCCATTGGGTTGTTTTTCCCACTGAAGGTGCCTATCAACCGTGCCAACGGGCCATTTTGCCCTCCAAAGTAGCCCAACGAGCTGTTTTTTCCCACTGAAGTTTCCTAGTGATCGTGCCAATGGGCTATTTTGCCCACAGAAGCTGTGTCAAAGGGCTATTTTACCTAGTAAAGTTGACTAACGATCGTGCCAATGGGATAATTTGTCACTGAAGGTGCCTAACGACCGTGCCAGTGGGTTGTTTTGCTCACTGAAGCTGTGCTAACGGGTTATTATTCCCATCAAAGATGCCTAGCGTCGTACCTACAGGTTGTTTTGCCCATAGAAGCTATGCCAATTGGCTGTTTTTCCTACAAAAGGTGCTAGCGATTGTGGCAACAGGTTGTTTTGCCCACCAAAGGTACCCAATGAGTTGTTTTTCCCGACAAAGGTGCCTAGCGACTGTGCCGATGGGTTGTTTGGCTTATAGAAGCTGTGACAACGGGTTGTTTTACCCGACAAAGGTGCCTAGCGATCATGCCAACGGGCTATTTTGCCACAGAAGGAGCCCAACGAGCTATTTTTCCAACCAAAGTTGCCTATCGATCGTGTCAACAGGCTCTTTTGCCCATCGCAGCTTTGCCAGCTAGCTGTTTTTCCCATCGAAGTTACCAACGACCGTGCCAACGGACTATTTTGCCCATAGAAATTATTCCAACAGGCTTTTTTTCCTACCAAAGGTGCCTATCGACTGTGCCAATGGGTTGTTTTACCTACCAAAGCTATGCCAACGAGTTGTTTTTCCCACCGAAGATGCCTAACGACCGTGCCAATATGTTATTTTGCCCATAGAAGTTGTACCAGCGGGTTGTTTTTCCCATCGTAAGTGCATAGTGTCTATGCCAACGGGCTGTTTTGCCCTTTGAAGGTGCTCAACGTGCTATTTTTCCCCCTGAAGGTGCCTAGCAACTGTGTCAACGGGCTATTTTTCCTATTGAAGCTGTGCCAACGAGCTTTTTTTCCCATCGAAGGTGTCTAGTAACTATGCCAATGGGCTGTTTTTTTCACCGAAGGTGCACCAACTGGCAATTTTTACCATCAAAGGTGCCTAGTGACCATGCCAACGGACTGTTATGCCCATTGAAGGTGCCTAGTGACCATGCCAACGGGCTGCTTTGCCCATTGAAGGTGCCTACCGAAGCAATGCCAACGAGATGTTTTTCTCATCGAAGTTGCCTAACGACTGTGCCAACCCACAGTTTTGCCCTCAGAAGTTATGCCAAGGGCTGTTTTTCCCACTGAAGGTGCCCAACGACTATGCCAACTTACTTTTTTGTCTTCTTAAGCTTTGCCAACGGGCTGATTTTCCCACTGAAGGTGCCTAGCAACTGAGCCACGGGCTGTTTTGCCTACCAAAGTTGCATCAATGGATTGTTTTTCCTACCGAAGGTGCCTAGCGACTGTGCCAACAGCCTGTTTTGCCCACCAAAGTTGCCTAGTGATTGAGCCAACGTGCTGTTTTGCCCACCGAAGGGGTGCCAATGGGTTTTTTTCCCATCAAAGGTACCTAGCAACTGAGCCAATGGGTTATTTTACCCATGGAAGGAGCTCAACGAGCTGTTTTTCCCACCGAAGGTGCCTAGCAACCATGTCAATGGGATGTTTTGCTTGTAGAAGCTGTGCCAATAGCTTGTTTTACCCAACAAAGTCGCCTAGCGATTGTGTCAACGGGCTATTTTGTCACATAAGGTGCTG